>LBNU01036050.1:13402-23579 GCA_014162995.1 Artemisia annua | reverse complement strand
AGAATGTGAAAGTGGTAAAGTGATGAATGTTAATGATCCTTCGGGATGAATGTTAATGATCCTTCGGGATGAATGTCAATGATCCTTCGGGATGAATGTTAAAGATGGCATCCTTCGGGATGGCCGAGTTAACGATGATGAATGATGGTATCCTTCGGGATTACCGAGCTAATGCATGTTAAAGGATCCTTCGGGATATGTTAAAGACCCTTCGGGATAAAACGTATTGCCTTCATCGGCAATGGGGTTGCCTACATCTTTGGCATAAAAATGTCCCCAAAACGAATGTGGTAATGGTATGGATCCAAGTCTGAAAAGTTAAAAGGTAAATGTAAAGGATGAAAAGATTTAAAAGCTAAACGTGTAGTACGAGTATTATGTCGGAAGTCTATAAGTAGGATGGTTTATCGTTTCTTTATTTAAATGGATTGGGACGCCATTTCATTTGAATAAAGAAGTTGTATATCACCGAACCATGAGTTTGTATTTTTGATTTACATCGTTTGGGACGCCTCTCCATGTAAATGAGGAAGTACGAATGAGTGGGCTTATGTGTTCCCGACATGGTATGAGTAGGGTGAAAGGGTAGAAACGGGAGTCTAGTATGATTAGAAGTCATAGGAGTTAAGATAGGTGGATAGATAATGAGTTGAATAACGACCCTAGGTGGGAAACGTCAAGTAAAGTACAGGATTTAGGTGTTTAAGTGTAAGTTGAAATGATTAAAATTTTAAAAGATATAATTGTTTGCAATGCGAATAATGGTAGAGTGAAGTAATGAATGGTAACAAATGTTAATGTGGGTTAACCACCTATAAAGGCATGGGATAAGAAGTAAAGGCAAACGTAATGTGTAGTAAAATGCTAACGGAATAGTAAAAAGGGTTACGGTAAAGTAGAAAGTTAATAAATAAACGACTTATGAAAGTTAAGGTAGTGTGTAATGTTCAAGTGACATATAGTCCTTGAAAGGAAAGTTGGAATGGAATGAGTTAGTAGGTTACGTGATAGACGTAGAAATGGTTTAATAGTTTACATTAGTGGCAAGGATTGTATCTTGAATGACATATTGATTGAGAAGAAATGAAGGATTAGAAGAGTTAAGCGAGAAATGGAATGAGTTAAGAGTATGAAGTGCGAATAGTGGACCCTAAATTGCACAATCACTTGGATTGTTGCAACTAAAAAGGATGAAGAACGTATAGTGCTAAGAATGGAGGTAAGGTGAAACTAGGTTTTGATTAGAAATAGACGAGAGATTTCAGGGACGAAATCTAAATAAGGGAGGTAGAATTGTTAGACCCGTTTCCCGGGTGTTGGGACCCCACCCTAGATGAAAATGAGTAAAGATCTCGTGTGATTGGCCAGTCAACGAATGTTACGTTATAGTCAAACCCGATAGTCAAAGAATGTGTTATATGGTTAAAGAAAGTATTATGTGGTACAGATAGAAGGAAATAGACTTAAGCACTTAAGTTGTCATGTATGAAAGTGTTATTACTTGTAGTGTGGCCAAAATATAAGGATTGAGACTTAAGGGACCACTCGTATCAATTGGCCAAAGTTGTGCAAGTATATATCTATCTATCCACAAGTTTCTAGTCATTTCTACACCCTCAAGGGTGTGTTTGATGTTCGGTTA
The DNA here is from genome assembly GCA_014162995.1 of Artemisia annua. Taxonomy (NCBI): domain Eukaryota; kingdom Viridiplantae; phylum Streptophyta; class Magnoliopsida; order Asterales; family Asteraceae; genus Artemisia; species Artemisia annua. The sequence goes on along the minus strand of LBNU01036050.1, from coordinate 21,937 downwards.
TGGTGAGGAGAAAAAGGGATGGAAAAACTAGATGGTGATAAATCTATGGAGAGATTTGGATACCATAATCCAAGGGTTAGTTCTAGCACCAATCCACCACAAGTAAGTAGCTTTCCTTTAGTGATTATTGAATTTAAAGTTTATGGTTAAAGTGGGTAATCATCATATGATCAAAATATGATCATATGATGATATAAAAAGGATGATGAGTAAGTTATGATGGGTTATATAAACCCTTGTTGATAGTTTTGAATTATATGTATTATTAGGTTGTGGATGATGATGATGATGATGATGATGGAAGGTAGTGATGATGATGATATCCTTTATAGGCTTAGCTTGGACTCAAGGTAAGTAAACCGACTATAAGATGATGTTATGTTGATTTCCATACATTATGTGTTTATGTGTTCATATATGTTAAGGTTATAATGATTTGTGAATGGATGTTATATGCAAGTAAGTGTAAGATTAGTTGATGTGTTAGATAAGGATGGTTTAAGGAAAGAAAGGTTAAGGCTTAAGTGGTTAAGGTATGTGTTTATGTTTAATGTGGTAATGGATTTATAGTTAAGATGCGTAATGTGTGAATGAAGTATAATGTTATGTTATACCGTTTTACTTACTAAGCATTCGTGCTTATGGTTTAAGTGTTAAATGTTTTGTAGGCTCATGTGTGATGATATGGCTTGGATTAAGGTTAAAGGATGGGATATGCAAAGCTAGAAGATTTGGTAAGAAAGTAGGAGCTAGGTAGAATACCGAGCTCGTTTCAATGTTGTACCCCCGTTCGCCCTATAATGATTTGTAATGTTTAACCGAGTGTCAAAACGTATGTCAATGTTGTCATAATGATTTGGTGGTCAATCGTTGTGTCAAAGTATGTTTTGTGAGTTAATGAGTCAAGTTAAAGGAGTGTTTGGCACAAGCATGATATTACCCATTTTGGGTTGTTAACGGGTCAAGTAATTATGAAACAGATTTAAGATGTTAAATAATGTATGTTGGTTAAGTATGGGGTGTAATGAAAGTGGATTAAGTAGTTTGGAGTGTAATGGGTCATAATGGGTTTATTGCATAACTCGTGAAATTGTACATCTTGGTTCTGAGATTGTACATCTTGGGTCTGGACTGTGCATCGGATTTTGTTCATCTTGGTTATGGAATGTTCATCTTGGTTATGATTTATTCATCTTGGTTGTGAATGTGGGTTTTGGCAGACTTTCGTTAATCTTTGAAAATTCATATTTTATGAATCGTAAGTCGTTACGGGTCGCACCACCCATCATTATAAAGGTATTTGAGTCTAGTATCTTTTGAAAATAGTCTCAAGTCCTGAATGTGTATAGATTTTTGTCAGTTTTCCAAAGTGTGAGATCATGTCCTTAAAAGTCAAGCGTTTCCGCATATAAAGTTTTATAAGTTTTGGTATAAGCGGGCACGGGGTGTTACAACTGTACCAGCGGTTTACATATCTTAGCGGTTTTCCTGGTTGACTTTAGTAAAATCCCGGGAAAGAATCGTTTTCTCGGTTTAAGTCACGTGTGTTGTAAAATCCCATCTAAGACCTTGTCATCATGACTACCATAACATCTATTGATGATATTCAAGCTGCTGGTTCTGACACTCGACCTCCAATGCTAGAAAGAACGGACTATGAGTCTTGGTCACAAAGAATTCGCTTGTATTGTCTAGGTAAAGAAAATGGGGAGAACATTATGAGGTCAATTGATGAAGGGCCATTCCAAATGGGCACTACCAGAGATGTTATCTCCACTGGTTATGATGGAACAGCCACCCTGGGAATTGACAGACCTCGTACATACAATGATCTGACTGAAGCTGAAAAGAAACGATATGATGCTGAAATTCATGCTTCGAACATTGTGGTACAAGTGCTACCAAAGGACATATACAAACTGATTAACTTCAACACTGAGGCCAAAGCTGTTTGGGACAATGTCAAAACGTTACTAGCTGGTTCTGAATTAACAAAGGAAGATCGTGAGTCTCAATTGTACGATGAATTCGAGCACTTTAAGATGAACCCTGGTGAAAGTATCAATGATTACTATGTCAGATTCCACAAGCTTGTGAATGACATGAGAATGATCAGAATGACAATGCCCAACATCCAACTCAACTCAAAGTTCGTCAATAACATGTCGCCAGAATGGGATCGATTTGTCACGGCTGTGAAGCTGAACAAAGGCCTCAGAAACACCAACTATGAGCAACTCTATGCTTATCTACAACAACATGAGAAACATGCCATGTATGATCGTCAGCTAAGAGAAAAGTTTCATCCCTCAAATGATCCTCTTGCTCTAATCTCCAGTGCTCAAGGTTTCAACCAATTCTCAGCTGACTTAATCAACCCTCCAATCACTACTCAAGCAACACAGAATCAGTCAACTCTTGGTCAAGCCTCAATGCAATCAGCAAGTGTCAAAACCAACTCACAAGAATCGGGAAATTCCTACATGGACAAGAGAATTGATAACCTCTCCAATCAAGTCTCTCTACTGGTTCAACACTTCAGAAGCACTCTTCCTCAAACCAACAATCAACTCAGAACCTCATCTAATCCACGTAATCTTGCTGTTGTGGAAGATGGGCGTGTTGTGGTTCAAGGAAGACAAAATGTCCGAGGAAATGCTCAGAACAGAATGGGAAATGGTAATCAAGGACAAGGAAGGCAAATCAAGTGCTACAATTGTGGTGGGCTAGGTCATATTGCAAGAAACTGCACTGAACCAAAACGTCCTCAGAACTCCGACTACTTCAAAGATAAGATGCTGTTGATGCAAGCACAAGAGAATGGTGTTAAATTGGATGAGGAACAGCTGCTCTTTCTTGCTGGTGATGAAGGAAACTCCTTTGATGCTGATGTGGATGATCAACCAGTCCAGGATCTTGCTCTAAATGACCCAAACATCTTCCAGGCTGAAGATTGTGATGCATTTGATTCTGATGTTGATGATGAACCTACTGCACAAACCATCTTTATGGCCAAGCTTACATCTGCGGTCACATCGGCAAATCAATCAGGATCTTCCAAATCATCCATCATTTCTGAGGTACTCAAATTATATGACACATATGAAACAAGTGCCATTCCAACGATACTCGATGAGGTTCATCAAACTAGTATTGTCACGCCAGATGATGTTGGTTTGAAAAACACTAATGTTTCCTCAAAACAACAACATATGGATAACAATAAAGAGTCTGATGAATCTAGTAGAGCATCTGAAGATACACATGTTGACGATGTGATGCACAATCAAAGGACTCATAACGAAGTAAAACACACCGACACTATTGATTCAAATTCTGCTGATATGGGTAATAGTAATGTTGTCCCATATGAGCAATACTTGAAACAAAGTGTCGAGACTGCTTTACCAAGTGATGACTCTTCCGTTAATAATGATACTTGTGAATATGATGAATATACTGCTGTTATACCTGATGACACCTTAACCACTAGGATTAATATTCTCAAAGATCAGGTGAATATGTATCAACAACGTGCAAAATTTGAGTTAACCGAACGTGAACAGAAAATGAATTGGCAAATGTGTACATATATTACCAAAAGGAATTTAAAGGAAGAAGAGTTAAGAGGGGAAATAAAATCTTTGCAAAATCAAATCGATCAAACTGTTAAACAAAAACAGGAGATTCAAAACAGTGTCAACACACTAAAATTAGATTTTCAAAGTAAGGAAGCCAAACTTCTAAACGATTTTTCCCAATTAAAGGCCTTAAAGAACAAGCTTGAAAACAAATTGTACACACAAGGCCAAACCATTCAAACTGCTCAAATGATGCATAAGCACATTAAGCTTCGTGATAAACATAGTGATAAGGATACAGGTGTGCCTAAAACTAATTATCTTAGGAGCGTTAGTGCCTCTCAACCTGCCTTATATGACTATAATGTGATGCTTAAGCCCAATCATGATTCCCCTGATGTGCGTGATACAGAAGAGATTGTTGAAATTGAAACAGAAAATAGGAAAAGACTTGAGGATAAGATGAAGGATCCCATGTGCATAGCAAATCGTGTTAATATCAAGCCCCATAACTACTATGAGCAGAACCGATTGACTGTCTTTGTGCCCCAAACTAGGTTAACCCCTGAACAGATTTTTTGGGCTTTAGATGTGGAAAAAATGAAAGCTGAACTTCTTATGGATACCACTCCCCTTAAGTTTGCTAAACCCACGGTGTATCCTCCCAATACACCCATGAACCTAGTTCAGATAGCACTTCCCACTCAATGTAAAACTCTTATTAGCATGTATGTACTGTATCAAATGTTTGCGGATTTTGACAAAACGTGTAAAAAGAGGATTACTCCAACGGGAATTACTGAGGGGGAAAGGGGTTTTGAAGTTACAAAAGAATGTTATCTCACAGAAGTCATTCCGTTTTTTAAACAAATCAGAAACCATTTTGAATACATGGAAACGTCCCTTAAACAAGAGATCAATGAAATGAAAGAGGTGTTTAAAAACCAGGAACGTGAAGGAAAACAAACTGTAATGGATCTTCAACATAGTGAAATTGCGAGGAAGAATGCTCTCATCATGAATGATAATTTGATTGCTATGTGCATTGCTCAAGATGTGTTTTATACTGCTACTGATTCTTCTTTAACTGCTTCCCAATTTCATGATATGTCTGTTACATTAAAGGTTTTCCAGAATCGTGTTGTTGAGCTTGAGGGGGAGAATTTAAAACTGCGCGAAAAAATTCAAAAAGATGATCATGATAACATGGTCAAGCAATTTTCAAAACTAGAGGTTGATAATCTTAACTTGCAATTAAGATACCAACATCTAGAAGAAAGAATTAGAAACTCAAATGCCAAGACATCTTCGGATGCTCCTGAATTTGATGCATATTTTGAATTAGCCAAAAGGGATGAAAGAATTCAAGCTCACACTAACACGATTCGGAAACTGAAGCTTCAAATTGCACAATCTAAGACGAATAAATGTGATGCGTTTGATTCCCAGAAACCTCCGTGTTTAGATTCTCAATATCTTCAACTTCAAAATGTCATTAACGATTTGAAATACGAAAATGATTGTTTTCAAGCTGAAAACTCTAAAATCAAACAACATTACAAAGAGTTACATGATTCGATGAAGATCGTGCGTGATAAAAACAATGAAAAGATAACTTCCTTACTCAAAGAAAATGAGAATCTAAAGACTCAAGTGAAAGGGAAAACAAAAAAAACTGATGCTGATGCCATTAATATTCCTCTTCCCCTTAGGAATAATGCGTTTGTTCACAATGAGTACCTTAGGTATCTCAAGGATTGCCTAGAAATCCTCTGCGAAACTATTGAAGAGGTTAGAATTGTGAGTCCTACAGACATTGGCATTCGTGATGTGTATTATCTCACCAACAGATCATATGAGCTTTTAGATTATGCCATTGGTACATGTCCTAAGGCTGTTTGCATGCGTAATAAGTCTACTGATGTTTCCTCTGAGGTTAAAAACAAGCATGTTGCCTTTAAAGTGCCCAAAACATCACCAAAACATAACACATCAGATACCAAAAATCAAACAGCAGTTTCTCGTTCTAATGTTCCCGTCATTAATTCTACAGGAGTAAAAGCTGTCACTAATGCTAGCGGGTCAAAGTCTAGTTGCAATACAGGGAATGATAGGACTTCGCCAGCTAAAAGTGCTCAAGGAAAGAAAGTAGAAGACCTCATTAGGAACAATAAAACTGATCTGAACGTTGAGAATCGTGTTGATTCTAGTATTAGCTCTAGGCGTACTGTAATTAATTCGAGTTCTAAAACCAGTTGTGAGATCTGTAAAACTATTTAAATTTTGGTAATCATGATGTGTGTGTTAAGACATGTTTGTATGCTTCTAAAGTATCCCCTGGTTGTCATAATGTTTATTATAATCGTGAAAAACATGTTTGGAAAGCAACAGGAAGGAAGTTTACTAATGTTGGCTATCATTGGAGGCCCACTGGAAGAATAATGCCAATAGGAAGTCATCGCCCCTTTGCCAAACCGTATAATCCTAAGTTTCCCAACATTAGGATTTGGAAGAAATCTGGTAGAACTTTTCCTATAGGAACCCATTGTGCTAACCATAAGTCTAGTTCCCCAGCATGTCATGTTATGACTAAGGTCACTATTAATTCTTCCAATTCTGATGTTTGTGCTAACCAATCGGAACCCACTTTTGGTTGGGGATCCAAGTTTGTCCGTTATCCATATCTGTCTGATTTCAAATGCAGGTCGTACAAATCGCCCTGTGGTATTTGGACTCAGGCTGCTCAAAACATATGACGGGGGATCGCTCGCGGCTCAGAAATTTCGTGAAAAAGTTTTTCGGGACTGTTAGATTCGGGAATGATAATTTTGGTGCAATAATGGGTTATGGAGATTATGTGGTTAGTGACAGCGTTATCTCTCGGGTATATTATGTAGAAGGTCTTGGGCACAATCTATTCTCCGTAGGTCAATTTTGTGACTCAGATCTAGAAGTTGCCTTCAGAAAACACTCTTGTCATGTTAGAAGATTGGATGGTATGGATCTCTTGAAAGGCAAACGTGGTACAAACCTCTACACTATATCCATTGAAGACATGATGCAATCATCTCCAATCTGTCTACTATCTAAGGCTTCCAAGACCAAGTCATGGTTGTGGCATCGTCGTTTGAACCATTTGAACTTCGGAACCATCAATGAACTTACTCGTAAAGATCTTGTTCGTGGCATGCCCAGGCTAAAGTACGAAAAGGATCATCTTTGTTCCGCTTGCCAGCTTGGTAAAAGCAAGAAGCATACTCACAAACCCAAAACCGTCAACACCATCATGGAAGTTCTTCATACCCTTCATATGGACCTCTGTGGCCCCATGAGAGTGCAAACCATATTTGGAAAGAGATATGTGTTAGTGATTGTTGATGACTACTCTCGTTTCACATGGGTCAAATTCCTCAGATCCAAGGATGAAACACCTGAAATCATCATCAAACTAATCAAGCAGCTGCAAGTTGGACTCAATAAAACAGTCAGATTCGTCCGCACAGATAATGGAACGGAGTTTGTCAATCAACAACTTACTCAGTTTTATGAAGATCTGGGAATTAGTCATCAAAGGAGTATACCTCGAACCCCTCAGCAGAATGGAGTCGTTGAAAGACGAAACCGTACACTTGTAGAGGCAGCACGAACTATGTTGATCTTCTCCAAAGCTCCTATGTTTCTCTGGGGAGAGGCAATTGCAACGGCTTGTTACACTCAGAACAGATCACTAATACATCCTCTTCACTGCAAAACTCCTTATGAGCTAGTGCATGAAAGAAAACCCGACCTCTCTTTCCTTCGTGTTTTTGGTGCATTATGTTACCCAAACAATGATAGCGAAGATTTGGGAAAGCTAAAGGCAAAAGCTGATATTGGAATTTTTGTTGGGTATGCACCAAACAAGAAGGGTTATCGAATCTACAACAAAAGGTCCCGACAAATCATGGAAACCATCCATGTCACGTTTGATGAGCTGACCGAGCAAACGGTTCCTGAATACTCCAGTTCAGGACCCGCATCTAATCTTTGGACTCCTGGACCCATTAGTTCAGGACTTGTAAATTCTTCCACCACAGATGCTCCTTCTGTGCCACCTACCTGTGAGGACTTGAAGAAATTGTTTGATTCAATGTATGATGTGTATTTTCAGCCTCAACAGAGAGTCGAACCTGAACAACAAGTCATAGATCCTGATGCTGCTGCCAATGATGAACCTCAACCCACAAACGGGCCTTCCATCTCCATCTCTATTAGTCAGAATGCTCCATCATCTAGTCATACCAATCACACAGATCAACACTCTTCAATTCCACAAGAAGAAGCATCTGATAACACATTTGAAGTGAATCCTTTTACTCAACCACCTGATGAACCTTTTGTCAACGTATTTGCTCCTGAACCATCTACTTTGGCAACCTCCTCAGAAGATTCCAACACTGCTACTTCAATTCTTAATCATCAACTTCATGAGCATATCAGGAAATGGACAAATGATCACCCGATTGACAACATCATTGGTAACCCATCTAGGCCAGTATCTACACGACGACAACTTACCACAGATGCTTTATGGTGTTTTGTTAGCAACGTGCTGTCCAAAGTCAAACCAAAGAATTATAAAGAAGCATTGACTAAAACGTCCTGGTTCACTGCAATGCAAGATGAAATCCATGAATTTGACAGACTAGATGTTTGGGAATTAGTGCCCCCTCCAGACTGTGCAATGATTATCGCCCTCAAATGGATCTTCAAAGTGAAGCTTGATGAATATGGTGAAGTGTTAAAGAACAAAGCTCGACTTGTAGCCAAAGGGTTCAGACAAGAAGAAGGCATCGACTTTGAGGAATCATTTGCACCAGTTGCCAGAATTGAAGCTATCAGAATCTTCCTTGCCAATGCAGCCAGTCAGAACATGGTTGTATACCAAATGGATGTGAAGACTGCCTTTCTCAAT
>LBNU01036050.1:0-13332 GCA_014162995.1 Artemisia annua | reverse complement strand
ACAAATCATGGAAACCATCCATGTCACGTTTGATGAGCTGACCGAGCAAACGGTTCCTGAATTCTCTAGTTCAGGACCCGCATCTAATCTTTGGACTCTTGGACCCATTAGTTCAGGACTTGTAAATTCTTCCACCACAGATGCTCCTTCTGTGCCACCTACCTGTGAGGACTTGAAGAAATTGTTTGATTCAATGTATGATGAGTATTTTGAGCCTCAACAGAGAGTCGAACCTGAACAACAAGTCATAGATCCTGATGCTGCTGCCAATGATAAACCTCAACCCACAAACCATCTCCATCTCTATTAGTCAGAATGCTCCATTATCTAGTCATACCAATCACACAGATCAACACTCTTCAATTCCACAAGAAGAAGCATCTGATAACACAAATGAAGTGAATCCTTTTACTCAACCACCTGATGAACCTTTTGTCAACATATTTGCTCCTGAACCATCTACTTTGGCAACCTCCTCAGAAGATTCCAACACTGCTACTTCAATTCCCAATCATCAACTTCATAAGCATATCAGGAAATGGAAAAATGATCACCCGATTGACAACATCATTGGTAACCCATCTAGGGCAGTATCTACACGACGACAACTTGCCACAGATGCTTTATGGTGTTTTGTTAGCAACGTGCTGTCCAAAGTCGAACCAAAGAATTATAAAGAAGCATTGACTAGAACGTCCTGGTTCACTGCAATGCAAGATGAAATCCATGAATTTGACAGACTAGATGTTTGGGAATTAGTGCCCCCTCCAGACTGTGCAATGATTATCGCCCACAAATGGATCTTCAAAGTGAAGCTTGATGAATATGGTGAAGTGTTAAAGAACAAAGCTCGACTTGTAGCCAAAGGGTTCAGACAAGAAGAAGGCATCGACTTTGAGGAATCATTCGCACCAGTTGCCAGAATTGAAGCCATCAGAATCTTCCTTGCCAATGCAGCCAGTCAGAACATGGTTGTATACCAAATGGATGTGAAGACTGCCTTTCTCAATGGACACTTAAAGGAAGTAGTATATGTAAGTCAACCAGAGGGGTTTGTTGATCCTGAACGCCCTAATCATGTCTATCGCTTGAAGAAGGCACTATATGGTCTTAAACAAGCACCCTGAGCATGGTATGATACACTGTCCAAATTTCTTCTAGCCAACCAATTCACCAAAGGTGTTGTCGACCCTACCTTGTTTACAAGAAAGTTGGGAGAGCATCGTCTCCACGTTCAGATCTATGTGGATGACATCATCTTCACATCAGCCGATCCACTAGAATGTGATAGGTTTGCACAAGAAATGAGTACAGAATTCCAAATGTCCATGATGGGGCAAATGTCGTTCTTCTTGGGGCTTCAAATTCTCAAAACCCACACGGTATCTTCATCAATCAATCCAAGTATGCCATTGAAATACTAAAGAAATTTGGATTCGAATCATGTGAATCTGTTGATACTCCAATGGTTGAGAGAACTAAGCTGGATGAGGATATTGAAGGAGCACTTGTCGACCAAACCAAATACCGATGCATGATCGGATCATTGATGTATCTCACAGCCAGCAGACCTGATCTCTTATATGTTGTCTGCATGTGTGCTCGTTATCAATCCAAACCTACTAAGAAGCACTTAGTAGCAGTCAAAAGAGTCTTCAGGTACCTTCAAGGAACAATTCACATGGGCCTTTGGTATCCTAAAGACACTGCAATGGCTCTCACAGCCTACTCTGATGCTGATCATGCGGGGTGTCAAGATACTCGACGAAGTACTTCGGGTGGTGCTCAGTATCTAGGAGATAAACTGGTTAGTTGGTCATCAAAGAAGCAAATGAGTACATCTATCTCCTCTACAGAAGCTGAATATATTGCCATGTCATCATGCTGTGCTCAAATTCTTTGGATGAGGCCTCAATTATCCGACTATGGCTTTAACTACAACAAAGTTCCAATGTACTGTGATTACAAGAGTGCCATTGCTCTTTCCTGCAACAACGTCCAGCATTCAAGATCAAAGCACATTGATATTCGACATTATTTCATCAGAGAACAAGTGGAAAAAAGAATTGTGGAACTCTACTTTCTAAGGACGGAATTTCAGCTGGCTGATATCTTCACAAAGGCACTTCCTAGAGAACGGTTTCAATTCATTCTCCCACATCTTGGAATGAAGAGCATCACTCCTGAGTCACTCAAAAGTCTTCAGGAAGATAATGAGTAACTGACTCACTTCACATATCCTTTTATATATTATATAAAACCCAGAAAAAAAAAATACAAAAATATAAAACCTATAAAAACCATAAAATAAAATAAAAAAAAATCTGAAAAACTCAAAAATACCAAAAATATATGTTTGCTTACAATTATGGTTTGCTATTACTTCAGATAGCAACCCGGTTTTCAAAATCCGTGTAAAAACACGCTATCATGTTTTCATTGTGTTCGGTTTATCCGAAACGTTGTATGCTTCAGTGCAGCCTTTCTAGTAAAAGAAGAGAAGTCTTCTTTTCCCAAAATCTCTTTCTTCTAAATATTCTTCAAAAGAGATTTTGTGGTGTACAAGGTGGCCATTGGTCTTAAATTTTCTCGTATACGTTACCACTCACATTAATGGCTACTAAACGTTAAAATGGAAAAACGGGTCATTAATTGAGGGGGAGCGTATGTGCTCAAAATTTCTGTACCTTTAAAAACTTTGTGCACCAGCCACAGTAAAAACTTAAAACGTGTCTCAAAATCAGTAAACGTTTAAAATTTTACCACATGTCTCTCCAAAGCTTTTTCGAAAATCATTTAAATCAATTGGGATCACAAAATCTCAAAAGATTTGAAATTTTAAAATCGGGGGAGAGAATGTGATTTAAATATAAAAGCTGATTTAAAAGTGATGTTTTTGGACTCATAAAGAATGTTTGTGGACTTACGAGAACGCTCCCTTATGTGCTAAAATGTTAAAGATTTTGGAGTTTAATCAAAGCACATATTAAGGGGGAGCAAGTGATTTAATGTGATGTTTCCTTAGCTCATTTTTTTTAAATGCTGCAATTGTAAAACCCTTTTCAGAAATTGAGCTTTGAATTCATCATTTAAATGTGATGTTTTTGGACATATAAAGATGTTTTGGACTCAAAAGATCACTCCCTTATGTGCTAAAATTATAAAATATTTTGGAACATGAACTAAGCACATATTGAGGGGAAACAAGTGATTTAAAATGATGAATAAATGATCTCTTTTACAAGCTCACCCGTATGTGCCAAAGTTTTTCAAAATTGATTCAATCAATGGGCACATATTGAGGGGGAGCAAGTGGCTAAGAGTCTTTCGCGGGTTTTTACAAATCCAAGTAAAAACCGTGAATTGCTTATGACTCAGAATTTGACTCATGAATTGACGAAACATGAAAAGTCGTGAATCGAAAAGACTAGTCCTGGCCGGGTAATAATTTCAAGCTGGTTTAACCAGTGATGTAAACGTGTCTCGAAGAGGACTGGTCAAAGTAGATAGTACTGTTTCGAGAAACTCTTCTTAGATATATACTTTGACGGGTCTAACTTCCTTTTTTAAGGAATGTTAACAACTTCAAGTTAGTTATTAGGGCTAGTTATCACCTAAAAACTGATAATGGATCCCTTTAACTAAGCAACGTAAACGTGTCCCTCGGGTATATGTCTATTGAGAGCCGATCAATTCAAATAAGTGCAACTCACCCCGACATGTGCAAATTTCTTTCTACCTATGAGCACATGTTAAGGGGGAGCATTTGAAAAATGATAAAACTCTCAAAGTGTTAACAAAATGTGTTTCTTTATCATAAACACTTTGAGAGAATTTTCAATGATTTGGTTATATGGCGAATGTGGAAAAATACCAAAAGACCGACCACTTTAATTTAATGCATGGAGTTATAAGGATGGTAAGGTTAGGTATATGTTCCCATGATCCACCAGAACCGGAGGGATCTTCCCAGGGACAATCCAATAGATAGATTAGAAGTCCTTAGGAATGATTGAAAAAAGGAGAAAAGTGAGAAAGGGAAGAGTGCCGACTGAGACTGAGCTAGGACTGGAACAAACCCAACAAGGTTCTAGTAAATGAAGTCTCGGTAAGCACTGAAGGGGTTGAAGAATTAAAAAGAAATGAAATGAGAAAGGGTGAAAAGAAATAGCCCTCCAATTATTCAACCTTAGGGCAGAAACCGGGTTCAATTCATATGCTACTGATTGTTACCAAGGTAACATCGGTATTGAAGATAAAGACGTCATGGACCCAGTGACGCACTGCACTAAACCTCCCAGCCACTCAAGTTCTCTTAAAAGAGCTTGTTTCATTCTCACGGGGAACCGGTGTAAACTATCGACTAGTCTCTTAGAGCTAGTTGATATTGAAACAGGAGACCCCTCCCTAGTCTCCGAATAGGATAACCAATGTGCACTTATCGAGTCTAGAGCCAAGAGATGCATCAAAAGATCTCATAGGAACACTTGATACTTCTACACTGGTTGTTCAACATTAAGGACACCAGTTGTAATATTTTGAGTCCTACGCAGATCTTAGCAATCTGCCAAGAACACTTATGAGGGAATATACATAAGTATTTCCCAATGATTGAGTGGAAACTCCTGCCAGGGTCAACATCAAACAGCCCTGACAGCAGGTCACTTCGGTAATCTCTTGTGGGTTACGCTTAGTGTGTTCGGTGGTGTTCCAAAAGGTCTACAGTCGTGGGGTGATCTCCAGCGACTCACCTAATCGTTGGTGTACTTCGGTATGTCAGTGAAAGCCCTTTCGGGGGCATCCGATTAGGAACGGCCTTGGTAAGGATTAGAGAAAGTCTTCACACTATGCTGTTGACGATCTCGAAGTCCAAACTTGTAAGTGCCGGTATGTTTATTACTAACCATGTTTTATGCAGCTCAACATACCAAACTTACCATGTTCACCACCATCACTCGAGTTCCACATGCTCATACCAAGATCTAAAAGGAGACGTCAGAACTGTTCAACCGGGATGATCTACTCAACAAAGATGTATGAGCATGTTGGAAAGGCGTAATCTCACCAAAGACAAAGAAGTTTGACGATTGATGCCGATTGCTGAAAAGATGCAGATTCATCATCACATGCTTACACTTCAACATCATAACTTAAGATATCATGATCAAAGATGGGCTTCGACTATGCTTCCTCAACTCTGATGCAGAAAATCATGATCAAGAAAAGTGTAAGCATGACATCACAAAGACTATCACAACATCACAAAGAGACACATACACTCAAAGATGACTTGAAGCTAATTATATGGATGAAGAGCAAAGAACAAAGTCAAAAGATCATCATATACATCAAGGAAGACATCTTGAGTCGACTATCAATGAAGAATCAAAAACTACGAGCTACAAAAGAATCTACAAAGATCTCAATGCAAGAATTCAAAAATAAAGAACAAAAGGGTGACCTCTCTTAGGGGGAGATTGTTAGGAATACGATTTTTGTATAACAAAGATTCGGTCACCCCAGATATGATTAAGCATTGTTTAGCTCGTAGTAGTTACATTAGTTAGTAATACGTAGTTTAGAATTAGATTAGTTCACGGAAGAAGGACGGGTCTTTACCCACTGTATAACTGATCCGCAGCCCAAGTGGCACGCCCAAGTGGCAAAACCCATGTATATAAACCCCTCTCCATCCTTGGAGAGGGTAAGCCTTCTCTAATAATTCTATTTTCTTTTTTTTTTGGTTTTCTCTCAAGGCTTCATCTCTTTCTCTCTCTAACTTTCTCTCTCTAGAATTTCTTTCTTACCTTCAACGAGCCAAAACCACAAGTATATTTGTGTTTATTTTAACTAGTATCCACAATAATAATAATAATAAAAAAAAAAAAAATAATAATAATAATAATAATAATAATAATAATAATAATAATAATAAATAATAATAATAATAATAATAATAATAATAATAATAATAATAATAATAATAATAATAATAATAATAATAATAATAATAATAATAATAATAATAATAATAATAATAATAACAGCATATGAAAACGGATAAAAATATATGAAAATGGATAAAAACATATGAAAACTTGATATTTGATTTTAAATCACGATTTTGACTCTTTTCTGGTCAGAATCATCAAAAGTGTAAAACACGAAAGTTGTCCGGAATAATGTTTTACATCGAGACACGTGAGATTTTAACCTGAAATCGCAAAATAATGACTGTTTACTACCAAAACTTAAGCGATTTTCGACCAAATTAATTACTTATAAACTCTTGTAAATCTTATAAGTTAAAAGTTGTGTAAATTCATCAAACTTATAAGATTTACAAGAGTTTATAAGTATATAAGTTATAAATTTGGTCGAAAACTGCTTAAGTTTTGGTAGTAAACAGTCATTGTTTGCAATTTCAAGTTAAAATCTCGCAAGTTTTGATGTAAAACATCATTCTAGACAACTTTCGTGTTTTACACTTTTGATGATTCTGACCAGAAAAAGGTCAAAATCGTGATTTAAAATTAAATATCAAGTTTTCATATGTTTTTATCCATTTTCATATATTTTATCCGTTTTCATAGTATTATATGTATAAAAATAGATGAAAACGGATAAAATATAAGAAAAACGGAGGAAAACGTATAATAATTGACGAAAATGAATAAAAGTGTATGAACACGGATAAAAATGTATGAACACGGATAAAAACTTATGAAATTATTATTATTATTATTGTTATTATTATTATTATTGTTCTTATTATTATTATTATTATTATTATTATTATTATTATTATTATTATTATTATTATTATTATTATTATTATTATTATTATTATTATTATTATTATTATTATTATTATTATTATTATTATTATTATTATTATTATTATTATTATTTATTTTATTATTATTATTATTTATTTTATTATCATTATTATTATTATTATCATTATTATTTATTATTATTTATTATTATTATTATTATTATTATTATTATTATTATTATTATTATTATTATTATTATTATTATTATTATTATTATTATTATTATTATTTATTATTATTATTATTATTATTATTATTATTATTATTATTATTATCTTATTTTTTTAATTTTTTATTTTTTATTTTTTATTTTTTTTTTATTTTTTTCGTGTAAAAACGTGCGAAAACGAACGAAAACGTGTAACAACGGACGAAAACGTGTAAAAACAGACGAAAATGTGTAAAAACGGACGAAAACGTGCGAAAACTTGTAAAGGACTAACGTTGCAATAATAAAATAAACGATCGTTAAGTTAACAGGCTCCATTTAGTTATTTGTAAACGGTCGTTAGTTTAAAGGACTAACGCTGCAATAATAAAACAAACGATCGTTAACTCAACCTATGCAATAGGTCAAACAGGTTACCGGTACACACAATGGCACGATTTAAAAAAGTTAGTGCTACAATCAAAAAAATAAGTTCGCTACATACAATGACAAAAGGTGGCAAGTATGATGCCTTTTCTTGCCAGTATCCCTTCCCAGATTACCAGAAATGGATTTTTGGCAGAAAATTGTAGAAAGGGCTGTGTTTTTAGGTTTGGTTTCAAGCAAGTCCAACTCTTTGGGGCAATTTAGCATGTAATAACTATGTGTGCAAAGCATGTTGATTAAAGAGAATAAGCAAACAAGCAAATTCATCTAGCATGCAACCTACTCATCAAGCAAGTAATATATATGGACTAGGAAACAATAAACAACACCAAGTATTATCTTAACTATATGATTAAGAAGATTAATGAACTAGTTGATTAATCCTAATGTGTGCATATAGGGGTGGATACGAGCCGAGCCGCTCGTGAAAAGCTCGGGATCGGATCGGTAAAAAGCTCGAACGAGCCGAGCCTAAACGAGCTCGAGCCCGAGCTCGAGCCTAAGTTTGGGCTCATTTAATAATCGAGCTCGAGCCCGAGCTCTATACAAAAAGCTCGAGTAGGCTCGCGAGCCTAAACGAGCCTTTGAAATATATACGTATATATATTGTCTATACGTATAAACGAGCTTAAAAGTAGTAAACGAGCTCGAGCCTTATGTAATTAACGAGCCGAGCTCTATTTGAACTTTGTTTTCTTTAACACATTATATAAATTAGTCGAGCTCGAGCCCGAGCTCGAGCTTTTGAAAATTTTCACGAGCCGAGCTCGAGCTCAAAATATAAAGCTCGAAACGAGCTCGAGCCCGAGCTCGAGCTTTATAAATATAAACGAGCCGAGCTCGAGCTCTGGCGAGCTCGGGCTCGGCTCGGCTCGTTTCCACCCCTATGTGCATATGTGCAATAAAAGGGAGGTTATGATAGCATGTACTTCTAGACTTGTTACAAACAAAATCTAAATAGACAAACCATGGTCCTCTTGATTTGATTTAGTTTACTTATAAATGTCATGTACATAAATATAGATAACAAATATGAGATCACCATGCATGATTTAAAGAAATATTTTTAGCATTATTCAACAATGTTTGAAAGTATGTTTTTATGTACATGTGAAAGTTATTTGAGTAAATAGATTGGGTTTTACTTCAAAATGTGTTTATGAATGATGGGTAAAAGAAAAATTTCCCAATCTTTGACTTTGATCGAAACATAATTATGGACACAGATAGTAAAACATGTTAATAGAAAAGTAAGATAGTCATCTGAAAAATCATTTTTCCAAAATGTGAGGTTTTTGCATATTTTTAAAGATATTATATTTTTGACAACAAATACCATTAATTGTAGATTTTAAAAGATGGTTTTTAAAGATCTCATGCTCAAGGGAACTGGTTAAGGCGATTGTCACATGCTATCATTTTCTACATATCCTATGATCATAAAGAAGTGATGATAAAATTCTATATGTTTGATGTGAGAGTGTTGAATGGGGTATAACCTAACATCTATAGCTCCTTTGTTGTCACACGCTTATCTAACTTAATGCCATAGTCTACGAGAGCTTGTTTCATCCATAGTTTTCTTTCGCGAGGGATCTAATTCTACTTCTATATTAATAATTAATCAACTTAACTCATTTCACTTCATCACCATGAGTTTGCTAATAGTAGATATAGAAGATTTCCATTTTCCATTTTGTTTGACAACGAACAATTTCATTTTATTCCTAGGAAAGTTAACTAATGATGTTCCTATGTTATAAGTATATAAGCTATTATGTACGTATATATGTATAAGAGTTACAAACAATATATATGTATAGCTAAGCATTAATCTAACTAATCATTAATCTAAGCATGCAAATTATAATGATGGACATAAAAGAAAAGCGTACCTTTTAGTCTTCAATGGATTTTCTTCAAGCACTTCAAGTTACCATGTTGACTCATAGAAGTCATTTGTTGATGAGATTCCAACTTTTTCGAAGAATGACAACTTAGCCATTTGATCTCCATTGTCTCATTGGTCCAAAATTATTTGAACCAAACATGGTTTGCATTTGACTAGGATGCATATATGGTGGAAGTATTCCCCATGGGTTAAAGCTTGGTTGATGTGGATAATTCCACATTAGGTGGCTATTATTAGAAAAGTTTGTCTACCTTGATTTCTCCTAGGTTGAGGGGTTTTAGGCCGAGGATGAGGATTATTTGGTCTATTTGGAGGTGGAGTTTTGGATCTTAATTTTGGTTTAGAAAATCCAGTTTCAGTTTTCAATGATGGTTTATAAAAGCTTTTTACTTCCTCATCACTCGCAATGGATATTTTTCTATCTTTTGTAAGTATATACTTATGTTTTGATTCTAATGGTTTTTGTTTACTAGGTTGACATTCAAACTTTACATTTATAGTTTCACTAGTTGAAATATTGGTTGAGTTGAATCCTAGACCGGTTTTATCTCCGGAAGCTCTTTGAACACTTATTATTTTCTTAAGTGAGTTACTACTATTTTCAAATTTGTCAAGTTTGCAAATTTCTTCCTTAAGTTTTACGTTTTCATTTTTAAAATCGTGACATTTTCTACATTCTACAAAAACTTCTTTACCTTTTTCTAAATGGTGTAGTTTAGTTTTTAATTCAAGTATTTCGTTTTCTAATTGGTTATTTAGGCGTTTTAGTGATTTATTTTTAGTTATGACTCTTTGACCTAATATGCATAACCTATTATATTCACTATCTAGGTCTTTTTCGTCTAATGATAAATTTTTGTCACTAAAGTATTTGGTTTCGGAATGTACCTCACTTGATGTCTTAGCCATAAGACACCTTTCTTCCTTTGTGGTTTCTTTCTCATCTTCATCGCTATCACTCCATGATCTTCCAACGAACGCCTTTTGATTTTGATCCCTTGTTATCATTGGACATTTTCCGATGAGATGATTTGGGTCGCCGCATTTAAAGCACTTCCTTTTGCTATTGCTACTTTTGTCGTCTTTGTTTCTTTGGAATTCTTTTCTTTCATCATGTGGTAGACTAACGAATTTTCCTCGTCTTTTGAAGAATTTCTTGAAGTCTCTTACGGCCATAGCATATTCTTCGTCATCACTTTTGGAGGTTGAGCTATCCTCGTCACTAGATTCCTTCCTAGCTTTCAACGCAATTGTCTTGTTTTGCTCTCTTTTTCCTTTGACTATCTCGGAGTCTTTCTTTATTATTGCTTCGTAGACATTCAAGTTGCCGATCAACTCGTCAAGTTAAAGAGTTGACAAGTTCTTCGATTCTTCAATCGCCGTAACTTTAGCTCGCCATTTTGGATGAAGAGCCATAAGAAATTTCCTAACAAAATTCTTACTAGAAAAATTCTCATCAAGTGCTTTTAAACTTGTGATGATAGTGTTAAACCTAGCAAAAGCATTATCTATTGATTCCTCCTCCGGAATCGTAAATTCTTCATATTGTTGTACAAGAAGATCTATTTTGTTATCTTTAACTTGACTATTACCTTGGTGAGTGATTAATAAAGAATCCCAAATTTCTTTTGCGGTTTTACACATAAAAATTCTTTCATATTCTTTGCGTGGTAACGCATTATAAATAACCATTTTAGCTTCATTATCTTTAGCAAGTTTACTTTTTAAATCATCATTTTGTTTTTCAAAGGGTACAATTTCATCTTTCTTTGTTTCGGGATTATTTTGAATAGGTAAAAAATCACCATTAGTAATAACATGCCAAAGATCTAGATCCTTTGATTTCACATAAGTTTCGAATCTATTTTTCCAATATAAAAATCCATTATTTTCGAATAGTGGTGGCCGTTGCATAGATTGCCCTTCTAAATATTTTTCAGATTCCATAGATCGTTACAAGTTTTAAAATACAATATATTTTAAAAATCTTGTTTGACATGGCTCCTGATACCAATTGTGGAAAACTAGAAGGGGGGGTTGAATAGTTTTACGTCTTTTATTTTATTTTATTATGAAAACTTAGTTTAGTTTTAAAACCTTGTTTACTTTTAAAAACTTTGATTCAATCTCATGTGAACTCAAATCTTGAACAATATGAACATTTATATCTAAGTATGAAAAATAATAATGATGTAAATAAAGTAAGCAAATAAAAGATAAGGGATGGAAAGATCTGTTAGGTCACCATTTTATAACATAGAACACATAATCTTTAGAGAGAGAAAGAGAGTAGATAGAGAAAGTGGAAGGAACTCTTGAAAGATGAATTGAAATGAACTTTGATATTCCTAAGAGAACCAACACCCTCCTTGGAGGGTTTACGTTACTATTTATAGGGTCTAGGGGCTTACATGAGTTTCCACTATTGTCAATATTGCCCCTTAGACTTTAACCAAGCATGTAAACATGAACTAAACTTATGTAAACATGAGTAATACTTAACTAAACAATATATCAAAGCAACCTATTACAAAACTTAATGACCGAGACTTGATATTAATAAAACGCGTTCCTAACAATCTCCCCCTAAGGGTCGGTCATCAAAGGTTGCGTGACGTCATCATCTTTGTCTTTCATCTTTGACATTCATAGCTCTTGACGTGTTAAAAAAATGATTAGATGGATAGTGATTCTTTGTTCATCAAGCTTTGTTCATCGTCGTTGAAGTGATCCAATGATGTAAGTATCTCCCTTTAGTCACTCCTTTGCCTCTGATGGATTACCGCCTTTCCAACATGCTCATACATCTTTGACGTTGCTTTCATCACATAACTTCAGATCTTTGTCATTCAACTGTATGGATTCATTTTGACATAGAATCTTTCTTAGACTTTTTTGCATCGAACTTTAGTGAGAATCTTTTGTGGACGTTGAGATGTATGTATGAGCATGTGGAACCCGTGTCACGATGGTGGTTGTACCTGCATGAAATTTTGTTACTAATAAGCAACCGGTACTCACAGGTTCGGAATTAGAGATCGTTATCAGCATAGTGTGAAAACTTTCTCTAACCCTTACCACGGCCGTTCCTAATTGGATACTCCCGAAGGAGCTTACACGGACATACAAAAGTACACCCACAATTAGGTGAGTCGCTGGAGATCACCCCACGACTGTAGACCGCGTTGAGACCACCGCGAACACTAAGCGTAACCCAAAAGGAGTTACCGAAGTGACCTGTTGTCAGGGCTGTTTGATGTTGACCCTGGCAGGATTTCCGTTCAATCATTGAGAAATACATACGTAATTCCTGATGAGACGAAAAATGTTACGTTTTTAGGGGTCGGTTTGAGTCCTAATTCGTATGTTTTTGGTTTGGATTTCACCCAAAGTCGTTTCTTTTCTCATTTTAGGTACTTTTGAAGGGAAAATCACAAAAGAAGCATTTTCGGGCGTTTTCGGAGTGAAAAAGTGCGGAAAACAACAAAAACTCAAAAGACCTTGAAGATTACAGAAGGTGACGCCGTCACACTCTACAAGGTGACGCCGTCAGGAAAAGTGAAATCCAGAATTGGAAAACATACTCGTACGGCCATGAGAGTTCGTAGTGCAAATGGTGAACGCCGTCAACAAGGCCGTCAGAGCTGGAACCAGCATTATTGACCACGTCCAAGGAACCCGTCTGAAACCCTAATCGCCGAGCTGTCAGACGTCCCTATTGGGTTGAACGCCGTCAGCCGCGTTTTCCTATATAATATGAACGCATTTTTTCTTTACTTGATATCATAACTGGAGAACTAGAGTCGAAATTTTGGTGTGAAAGAACTTTAGGGTTAAACCATAGTTCGTTGTATTAGTGACCTTAGAGGGTATCCTAACCCCCTCTAACTTGCATGTTTAATCCAAGATAAGTCTTACTTCATACAATAATGTCATGTGTTGTGTGATTTACTGCTTGTCTTGTCTTTCTTTTACATGCTGGCTAG
>LBNU01036049.1:0-23469 GCA_014162995.1 Artemisia annua | reverse complement strand
CAAAAATGAACGACAACTTGATTAGCACAACTAGCAAGATGCTTGAAATCTGATCGTTTGTGTGGCAAATTAGAGAATTATAGGACTTATCTATTAGCTCAATGTACGGATAAAAGACAAAAATTTAGTCCAACGTGAAAATGAAATGAAGGTTAATTAAGTAGCAAGATAACAATTTTAATTAGTTGCCCATCACATCATGTCATCTCAGGGATACGAAGATAACATATATTTAATCTTGATAACGTACTAAGACAGGGTTAATTAAATAATAGGATTTGACATAGTCTTCATACTTTAAAAGTCGTTTATGTTATTTCCGTTGAGTGTTGACTTAACATATGACTACCACTTGACAGTACACAAATTCGACCAAATGACACACCCTGAATTAACTTTACCCATCCCCGGCCATTAACCTTACCAACCCCATTAATCTTACCCGTCCCCGTTGGTGAAAGATATATCACTAATCATCTTTGAAAAGTTTTTTATTTTATTTTATTTATTTTTTATTTTTATTTTTAATTATCACAATCTTAAAAATTGACAGTCAATTGCATGAGAATATTGATGAAATTTTAAACAAAAACAAATGATTTTTGTATTTAATTTCATGAAAAGCAAATCCTTTATTGATGCGGGCCGAAGCATGGAGGAACGGACTTTTTTTGTTTCTAGAGGTCCGAGATTGTGTAAGAAAAAGGGTTTCACTAAAATAAGCATAACTTGGGCTATAGGGCTCTTTTTCACAAGCGTGATTAGTCAAATCAAAACTTGCAACGAGGCGAACGTCGTGGTAAACGCCAACGATGGTTTACAGAAGTTTCGGGCCCCAAATCGCTCTATTATATGAGTTATTTGCATTTTTTGTTTTTTTTTTCCAGTTTGTTGGACTTTGTTTGTGGGCTAGTCCTCGGTCCATTTGTCTTCTTAGGCCCATTTCGAATTTTTGGGTCTATTTATTAGTTCTATCGTGATACTCGTTACTCGGTTCTTGAATATAGGAAGTTTCAATTTTCTCTCATTTCTCAAAACCCGTATTTTAGTAGAGAATCACCCTAATTATTGATACTCGTTGAATCAACTATCACGATAGTTAGATGAATTGTTCCTGGTATTCGTGCGAATCAACAGGTTCAATTTGTGTATATCTTGCTTTAGGCTACATCATATATCTTCTTAAACCTAAATGTTTTTTAGTGTGTTCAAGATTGATCGACACGAAAATCTCAAGGTATGGAAGATTGGTGAGGTAGAGCAAAAAAATGGGAGTAATGACACGAACAAGTTGTTATGATATTAATTGTGAAATAAAAGAGAACAAGATAAGGTTATATTTATGATAGTTATGTCAAATGTTTAAAAAATTAAGTTTTTTAATTGATTCGGTCGAATCTTCAGTTTATCGGGTCACCGTCAGATCGAACTGGTTCTATACATATGTATACTTTTCATAACATTTTTTATACTGTTGGTCTTTGTCTAATTTTGATCAAACATTCAATTGAACCGATAAATATAAGATAACTCTACCGGGTTTTATCTTTAATTTCCACATCTATAATACTAAAAAGAAAATACAAAAACAATCTATATATGGTTCTATTTTACAACAGAAGTATAGTTCAGTTTATAAAAATAAGATAATTCTATGGTATTTTTAGAATCCTATATTTATTGAAGAACTTTCTAAATCAAACAAATATAATACCGACATTAGTTATAACTCTAATGTATTGTTTTATCAAAACTTAATCACATCAGTCATCATCACTTTAACTTTTCAATTTAACTATCAACTTTTCAAATCCTAATATGTTTGTCTATACAAATATAGAACTTAATGTAACACAAATTTTGAGTTTAGCAAAAATGAAATGACAAAAAGGTTTTGTTAGTTTTAAAGAAAAGAAAAGGTTTTTGTTGTAAAAAAAAAATGTCATGACCCGACCAGGTTTATATATCAAGCAGGGTCAACCCGGGTTAATGAAAAACTGCAAGTTCAATCTGGTTCTCAAATAAACAAAAACCCAGCCACATCTGACCCGGTCTCCTAACCAGTTGCCTGTTTAACTGGTTGAACCGACGAATTGGTTGTGTGAGTGGAAGAGGGCACACTTTTTAACCCCCTCCACAACTAGGAATTTTATCTTTACAATAAGTTAAAAAGAAACGCATTGACTTCCTAAAGGGGTTGAGATCCGGTTCCAAGTGGGCATATTAAGCTAAAAAAAGGGCCCCTAAGTAAACTTACGGATTCAAATTTATTGTTTTTTCTTAAACGCTCTAGCAAAAAACTAGACAAAGAAGATTGCGACTATAGATCAACAAGATCCATTAACGGTCGTGAATCTTGGAATGGGATGACCGTTATGTGACACAATAGTTTACATAAAAAGCAATACTCCTTCGGTGTCTCATGACATCCCGGTACTCCTTAGTTCCGCCCTGACTAGCTATGTCAACCTCAAAGAACATTTAATCACGTACAACGCATTTAGATTTTGCCCACCAAAATAACCTCTCCTATTTCCTAAGTCACTTAGCAAATAATCGTATTTTATATATTTTGAAATTTTCCCATTACAAATTATAATATACATCCTACACTACAAGATGACTTGGTTTCATGTTCTTGGCTAATTGTTCAGTAACATCTTGAATCATAGTTATCACATTGAGATGAGAAGATCCTCCTTCCTCCATTGCTTTTTTAGCCATTTCCGCAAGTTCTTGAGCCCTTTTCCTTCTTCGCTCTCCCTCCTCTCCTGCGTTCATCAAACACTCGATGGCAGCTTTGATCTCTTCCTTCTTTACCAACGCTCCAGCTTTATCTTGCTCTCCGGTATCAGCAGGGATATCTATGCCGATTCTAACTCCAATCTTTAAAACTTCAGTGATAAATTTTTCATTAAGAAATTGGTCAAATAAATGTGGCCATGTGACCATTGGCAAGCCAGCACACACTGCTTCTAGAGTCGAGTTCCATCCGCAATGAGTTATAAAACCACCTAGAGCTCGGTGTGACAGTATCATGACTTGTGGAGCCCAGCCATGGATTATTAACCCTCTTTCTCCCACCCTTTCTTCAAATCCTGACTCTGAAAACCATCTTTGCAATTCTTCGGTTTCGTTTCTTATGCACCATATGAAAGGAATATTTGTTGATTCCAATCCTAACCCGAGCTCGATCACTTGTTCTGTAGGTACACGAGTAAGAGTTCCCAAACAAATGTACATAACTGACCCTGGATCCTTTCCATCAAGCCATTCCAAGCAGTCGTGTTCATTGACTGCAGCCTTGTTTCCCCTCTCGGCTATATCAAGATCATCTTTGTTGCAGAGAGAAACCGGGCCTAAACAATATACTTTTTTATCTTTTGCCTTAGCTAACTCCTTAACATACTCGGGTTCCAATTCATCAAAGCTGTTAACCACAAACCCGTATGAATATTTCTCGCGTTCTTGTATTTGTGAACGGAACCCCGATAGGTCTGTTAGATCTATTCTTGAGGTTCCCATAAGTTGGAGTTTAGTAACTTCAATTCGGTCAGGCAATTCGGGCAACACAAAAGGTTGTGAATCCGACTCAATCCCAGATAACACATTGGTTGTAGACACAACATGCATACACATCAACCAAAAACATCCCGGTCCATGAAAAACGAGTTTAGGAATGTCAAGTGTCTGAGCCACATCTGACGTCCATGTGATATAACTATCTGAAATGATGCAACTAGGAGCAGGAGATAGTTCCCGAAGCACTAATTCGGAAGGTTCCTTCAACATATTAATAGCGGTAAAAAGCTTGTAGGCGAGCTCAGGTGACGGAAGTGTGTCAAAACTCTCGCACCCTTCAGGTAAACCAACTTCTGCTAACTTTAGTTTGACTTCAATTATTTGGATTTTGAGATTCGCTTTGACTGCTCGGGCTATGATTGGCTTATAACGGTTTGCGTTTAGAGGAGTGGTGATTATGGTGACATTCGAGCCATGGTGAGCCAGTATTCGCGCCATATCGATCATGGGTACCATATGGCCAGGGGCCAATAGAGGAAACAAAACAAAATGAAGATTAGCAGATGGTGAAGCCATTTCTAGTTATGTTTTCTTGGTATAAAATTTGCAGAAATGGAAATACACTTGAATTTAACTTTAGCCAAAACTGGAAAAAGCATCAAATTTGGACTTGACGTATTATCTTTAAACATGTTGCTAGTATCTAATCATACGACTTTTCTTACAACCCCACAGCCATATTCCATAAGAGGAGTGCAAGTTAAACATGCTTGATTGAATAAGGTCAAATCTAGAAGGTGACATTGTCTGGAAATCCAAAAAAATACCATTCAGATAGTGATAAGAATTTTGGTTCATTTAAGTGTCATGTATTTACATATAAACAAGTCGATACGAGTTATGTCGTGTGCTAAACAGGTCAGATCAACATAATAAGTTAAAAGAAGAGCTTCCACGCATTAAAAATATTTTAAATGCGTAGGAGCTTTTGAATCATTACTTAACGGACGGATATTAGTACATGATCCGTTTCATCTTGAACCCTTTTTATTCCATTAATCAACCCGAGCCAGCTAGGGATGGCAACGGGTCGGGTTTGGGTCGGGTTTTAGTGAACCCGTACCCGTACCCGTTTATGAAATCCATACCCAAACCCGCCCCAAAACCCGATGGGTACCCGTTTATTAAATCCATCGGTTTTTCGGGTTTTCCCCGCGGGTTTCGGTTATCCCCAATTGAATATTATATGGACAAAATGGCGGTATTAATATTAAGTTACATTAAAATCCACCGAAAAAATAAAGGAAAACACCATAATATATTCTTTTTTTTTAAAGTTAAAGAAAATGAATAGCGTATCAAACGATTTAACGCTTTTGGATAATTCATGTACAAAATAAAATATGTTGTGTAATAGAGATACGTATATAAAAAAATATAATGGAAGAAATTATATATAATGTATATATACTCTATTTAATTATAATATCAATAAAGTGGATATAGATTCGGGTAAGCGGATACGGGTACGAGTACGGGTAATCGGGCGGGTATTACTCGAACCCGTACCCGAACCCGTACCCGGCTAAAAAATTATATCAATACCCAAACCCGCATCCAAACCCGCCAACCCGCCCCCAAACCCGACCCAACCGGTTCGGGTTTCGGTTTTCCCCGTCGGTTTCGGGTGCTTTTGCCATCCCTAGAGCCAGCCCACCTATCAGAACTCCTTGTCACCGCGATTTTAGTCATCTGACATCTCTTAACAAAATAACAAACTTTCAGCATGGTTGGTAACAAAGAATATAAATCTATAAATAAACAATAACCCTTGCACTCAACTCTTAAGTACACTAATGTTTCGCTGTTGTTAGAGATGAAAATTTTACAGATTCTATAATCAAGAAAGCGCAGTAAGAGCACCATGGAAATCTTGATGGTTAAATGCAGCATAGAATTTACAAACTTACAGCACAAATCACGACACAAAACTATACAAGAAACTTTAAGCAAACTTTCTATTTTCTCAGAGTATAACTATGCACATATCAAAACTAGGCTTTACAATATTCAGAAGGTAACTTTACATCGCCAAAACACTTGCAGATACAAAGATCAAGGACCAGTCTCACCATTGCACGATACTTCACCATTACTTCATTGGGTCTAAATCATTTCCATCCTCGTCAAACTTTACACAGTTATGCTACCTCCTATTACTAGATTCTGAATCGACACTGCTCCTTCCCGAGTCTGTACGGTCAAGCCGATCACCTCTCCATGAAAGCAGATTGGTTGACTTAAGTAGCATGCCTAAGGCTGAAGAACAAGTAGCTCTCACAACTGCATCTGTAGACCGGCTTCCTTTGCTTACCAACAACCCGAATACCTAAAAGATAATGAAATACATACTTTATTGGCACAAAAATGGAAATATTCACCCTTGTTGATTCTGAAAAAAGTAACTTCCAGAAGTAAAATATCAGTTTGCTTTTACAAAGTCCATATTTTGACCGACTCCCAGTTTCCCGCCCTTTAAAGTGGCTATACAAATCCCTAATTTGGTAACGTAAATAGATTAACAATATAACCAATTTATGCTGCTGTTCATAAAAAAATCTATTTATACTTCTCGAAATCTATAATAAGAAAGAAAAATTAATTCACCTGATAATAATAAGCTGCAGAAATGTGCTGATCATCTGTCAAAGCAAGCATGCTGCTGGATAAGTAAATGGCATTTGCCTGGATAGCAGACCAAGGAGCATCAAAAGCCTACAAAAAGATGAAGATAAGTCAGCTTTAGTAGATAGATGATTAATATCTATTTTCAGTATTCCTTTTAACTATAAATTCATACCTGTATTATTGATGCCATGTAAGTATCAACTCTGGAAGCTAGATGCTGAATGAATTGCCTTGCCAGGTCTCTAAGAAAATCTTCATAGTCACTCCTAAAACAGGTAAAAGTGGTACATTAGTTGCATAGTAGTAACTTTAAAAACATGAAATATAGAAGAGTATGCTATTTTTACTGTATTTACCAATATACATACCTGTGATCA
The DNA here is from genome assembly GCA_014162995.1 of Artemisia annua. Taxonomy (NCBI): domain Eukaryota; kingdom Viridiplantae; phylum Streptophyta; class Magnoliopsida; order Asterales; family Asteraceae; genus Artemisia; species Artemisia annua. The sequence goes on along the minus strand of LBNU01036049.1, from coordinate 16,882 downwards.
GATATGAAACGATGTGTGCTAAGGAGGGAGGTCAAATCCTCTATTTCCATGAGGGGGACCACTTGTTTGATAGTATTCTGTTCGATAACCAAAAAAAATATATATCAGCGGGGAAAAGAAACTTCGAATAGCCAAGAGATGAGATCCATTGAGGATTAGAGGTGGCAAGATGGGCAGGTCGGATAGCAGGCCAAAGTAGGTTTGCGTAGAAAGAGGCCACTTCTTATTACATTTCGAAAGTGGCAGAGTTAGATTGACTTACAAAAACTCTTCTTCCCCATCTTTAGAGATTTAAAACTAATTCCTACATTGATTATATAATTATGACTACGAATCCTATTTTAAGACCATATCAATCTAAAAATTGGAATAATAAGATTGCAACTTTGACCCATTCTCCTTTTAGCCAAACTTTTTTCTTATATGACCGGCTTCAGATACAATACAACCTAAAACAGACCCATTCATAATTAAATGGTCCAAAACTGCCACTTCCACTAACAATGTTTACCCGGCATGCTTGTCGCACAGAATATTCCTCGTCAAGAAGATGAAGAACCAAGCGTGGCAAGACAGCATGTACCTGAAATGAGTATGTTACATGAAGACTATAATCACATAAAATATACAAACCATGGTCGTTTCCGATAATAAGAGCATTCAAATCTCAGATGGCTTTATAAGGGATCCATAGAAAGTTTAAAAAGTTTATTTTCACATAGCCCGTTAAAGGTCACAAAAAACCTGCTCAAGAAATGAGTCACGTAGTGCCCCAGAACCGTAGTGACTTAGTGCTCCAAATGCTGCAAATGCATTAGCTCTCATCTTTGGGTCCATAGAGCCCTGTTCATAGACCAAATAAATATGGTGAGCTGGTTCAAAAAAAGTTGGTGAGACGATGACCATCTAAGGAAAAAAGCAAACGTGATCCTTAATATAATGAGAGTAATTCGAAACTAATCGTAAAATTATGCATATCAAAGTTTGCTATAAACTGACTTTCTACAACTTGGACAGAGCCTTTCTAATCTTTTATGACCAAACATAATCTAAATTATTTTAAATTTATTTTATTATTTTTATACATTTTTATATGCCAGATCTTGCTCTCAGTTAAGTATTAACCTGAAGATTGCGAATCCGTACGGACAAGTTGAGTAGAACATGCTCCACACCATTAGGTGATGACTCAAGGATCTGTCACAGTTGAATATGAGTTCACGCAAAACTGCAATATAAAGTTGATCAATATATAAACAAAGACTGTTTGGAATATACCGAAAGCAAGCATAACACTGCAGTCAATTGAACTGAATCATCTGAATCATCGAGCCGGGCCAATATTACACCAAGAATTAGTTTTGTGTGTGCGTTAATATGCTTAGATGGTATCTGCAAAAACACGTTAAAAATAAGATCTCAAAAAGACTGATTCATGGTATTAAAACCACACTCAGAATGTCAAAGATGGTAGAACAATAAGATTAGCTTATACAAGTAAAATAATTTAAAAAAAAAAAAAAAAAAAAAAAAAAAAAAAAAAAAAAAAAANATAGGAGAATCATCTGATACGTGTCGACACAAGGCATCAACTATCTCCTCCAATACCGTATCAGGCCCTTCACTACTGCATTTGAAAATATTAGTGAAAATAAAATAAAAAGGTAAACTATTTTGGAAAGAAAGTACTCCAGACTTGCCTGTGACGAACAAACTCTGATAGTGCTGCTGCTGCAGCTTCTCTATGGAATCTCACAGGTTGATTCAAGTAATGACTTAAAATAACTGATATTGCTAAAACCTAAATATTACGACAGGAAAAAATGAATTACAAACCCATCCAGAAAATGAACAGTATACAACAGAGTTCATACATAATACAATGAATAAGAAACTGCTAAGTGGTTTTTTACTAATATAGGTTTAAAACTGGCATGGGTGGTGATCAGCCTACATGTGACCTGAATGGTAATAATAGCAGTAGATAACTTCTGAATCTACTATGGGGCTTTAACATATCTACAATCAGACAGCTATCCAAAGAAGGATGCAGAGACAACAAAATACAAGTATACATACATTTCCACACAAGCTAAAAAGAAACAGCAAAGAAAACAAACACCATAAGTTTACCTCTTTAGGTCTTTTTATGGAAATACAGCCAGCTAAGTCACCAATTAGACTGATCCACTTTTCATTAACATTGTGCTCTCCATCTCTAGCCAAAATCTGGACAGCAGGAAAGTAAATAATTAAATTTATAGAAAAATTGTACAGTTATGCTACACATATCTAAAAGTAATACCTTTCCCATTTCAAGATCACCTACACATTCACAAAATGCCTGAAATGCTATGAGAAGTGTACTGCATTTTAAACAAGACCTCAATCAATCTTGAATATAAACTTAACAGTTTCTCTTTCGTACTATAAAAAGTTAAAATACAATCAACAAATAGAAATTACCGTAGTTGCTCGTGCTGCCCTGAACTAGATTGAATGTGACAGCTTCCTAAATGGAGAGTAAGTATGGCAGTAACAGATCCATAATTTTGTTCAACTGCTTTCTTCCCAATCTTACCACCTCCTCTGCATTACATGTAAATTTCAAACGAAGGTCACACTTAAAAATATAGGAATTCAACTAACGCATCAAGAAAAAGACCTGAAGAATGCAGTCAGAGCAACAATAGCAGCATGCAGGGTCTCATTTTCACTGCGGGCCCCAACAGAATCACCAGAAAGGTCTACTTTTCCTGTGTCACCCTTATTTACAGAGGGGTGACTCAAAGCAGATATCAAGTGCTCCAGAAACAAAGATGAAAGTTCATTGTGTTGAGAAAAAACCTATAAACACAATGATCAAAACAAGGTTTTAATTGCCCGCGCGTTGTGATGGGATTAAAACAACTGTGTACGATAAAAACGAATATTGCAAAATTCGATATGGATTTGAAGTCTTGTTTAGGACAAGTTTAATCATATAAATAAACAGTTGAAATTTAAAAAGGTGTGAAGGTACAAGGTTAAAAGTGAAAAACTTGGAATGAATAATAATTTGTTTGTAAAATTGATATTAAGGGAAGATATATGTTAGAAAAAAAAAGTATATATGGGTCTTCAGTTTCAACTCATCAAATCATCAAAGAGTCGAAGAAGCATCAAAAAGTCTAAGAAGCATCACAACCTCGTGTTGCTTAAGTATATGCACTTAGCAAAACATTAAATGAGACTCACACAAAATGCATCCTGCATTGGCCAGCCACCTGGCATTCGAAGTATATCCTTAGTGACTATATCCCTTGCTGCAGCAGTCAATACTTCATTAAAGACAACTTTGGGGCTGGTATGTTCAGCTAGATAAGAAATCTATGAAAAGTCAAAGAAAACAACAAGAACAAACATCATGCAGACACAAGATATCTAAGAGGGTGTTTGGATATGCGTTTTGGAACCGATTGTCTGGACATTATGGCTTAAAGTTGCCATTATCAGGCTTTAGTGTTTGGATGACAGATTCCACTTCTAACTTATGATTATCTCACTATTTAGGGTTGAAATTATCAGTTTCATACCAGCTGCAACAAAATTGATTATCCAAGGAAAAAAAGAGATTTACTTTTTTACCCCTTCTATAAACCTAATAAACCTAAATTGGAAGACTTACTTGCAGTTCATAAACGCATTGCTTTTAAGAGATGCCATGTTTGGTCACTACATCCACTAATTTCTTAAAATAATCAAAATTTAGCAAATAAATGAAAATTTGAGTTGCCAAGTTATACAACTTCGAGCAGTAGAAGCACATCCAAACACTTGATTTACCTCCCACCTTATTACAGCTGATTGTCTAGTTTTAATCAATCAAACACTTTCAAAACGCAGATCCGAACACCCCCCAAGTCCCAAATTTAAAACAATGTACAAGTTTAGCATAAGATCGGATACAGCAACAAGCGACTCATGGCGAAAATATTTATCAGTCACATGAACTGCAGCAGATAGCAAAGACTGGGCCGTTCTGTAGAAAAGCACAAAATTCACATTGTAATTACACTATACATAAAGAAAAGCTTTAACCAAGAGCTTCACATTAATAACATGGATTTTACCTGGCTATATCAGTATCGTTCAGCTCGTTTCCCCTTTTTGTAACAAACTCGATGACTGCTTGTATACCTCCTTCTGCTGATGGCTTAACCTTATCACATATAGCTACAGAGCAACCAGTAAGCGTACCCACCAGCTGCATCAGATTACCAAAAACACAAGTGAACAACAATGAACACTATAATATTACAACTAAAACTTAGATAATAACACAAACACACACACACACACACACATTTCTTATGTGTATGTATTCACTTATGTGTGTATGTGTAGTCTTACCTCATCTTTTGTCAACAATACACAAACAGATGAAATGATACGGTTGTATACTTCTGAAGGATCAATAGTTGTGTCCTAATCATCAAAGAAAATCAGAAAAAAATGAGATTTATATGGAGGGAGTGGTTTAAAGATGGGCAAACGTCACTAAAAGTAATCAAGATTCGCCATTATTCCACCTATCACTCAACATTTTTTAAAGAGGTTTAACCGCTGAGGTTCTACTTCTGTTCCAAAATTATATAATTTTTCGAAATTTGGCCTACAACCTATATTACCAGTTACATATGCTCGCGTCAAGTGTCACACTCATTGTATAAATTAGCTCAAGTGGCATCCCAAATGTATAAAATTTAAGACATGGTGTCCCCTCAGATATTTTAGAAAAAGTGCAAACACGTCAGGCCATGTCAGCTAATTTATCATAAAACTCGCAACATTAAAATAAATAAAAAACCTGACGTTAAAAAAAGTTTGAGTGACCAAATGTTGAACAATTGCAAGATTTTGTTTAGTAGTTAAAAATGTTAGCCCTTAAAAAAACAGTATATTAACTTACTCTTCTCAATATAGCTATAACGTCCTCAAGCGATGACAAAGCAGCATAGGATGATTCAATAGATGTTGTATAATTAGAAGCTACAGGCCTCGGAAGAGACAGAGATATATCAAAAAGCTGGTCTAAAATCTGCAAAAAGTAAAAGAAACGTAAAACATCATAGACTCAACTGACTGTCATCACATGCTAAAAAGTACAACATGAAGTTACATCAGCCTAACTGTATAAATCATATCAACTACTGACCTGTGCAGAAATTTTTCTAACTTCAGAATTCGTATCCGCACAACGTGGAAGGTACATTATGACTCTATCTCCCAAACATAAGGCGTCTCGAGTCGGCAAAAGAAATGCAGCTGGCCATACAAGCATATGCATAAATTAGTTACACATATAAGAAAAAATTTATGAAAATTATTGTTTGGAGCTAAACTCACGTGGCAAATTTGCAACATTGAAGCGTGAGGTGCTATCAATTTGCTTGATGTGCTTGCAACTTCCTTGGCAACCAAGAGCACAGTAACCAGTGACACAAAGGGTCCTAAACTTCAGCAGCATTTCATAAGCTGCAAGACATCCTCTTTTCCTCTGATAATCCAGAGGTGAGGAAACATACTGATCTATCTGTTTCAAGATATGCAAGAGCTGCTCTGCACGACTTCTTCCATCCTCCCCGCTAAATAATATACAAATTTACATATAATATGTAAAGATGGTACACACAATTTAAGTTCATAATATGCTGCTCATCTCGAAGACGAAAAAATACCTTGTGAGGAGAATTGCACACAAAAGAGTAATAAGGTTGTCAATAAGAGGATTCACAGCACCAGCAGGATCACTAGGCAAAGCAAAGAAACCTAACGTAGCCTGTTAAATCAAACAAAAACTTAAATTAAAAAGGGAAAATTTAGAAGAACTGAAAAAACTATAGAGAATCAAACTTGGCACCTTCATGACAATGTTCCTCATATCATTTGTCAACTTTGGATCCACTGATACCAAAGTGGTGCAAGCACTTAAAGCAAGGGCCTAAAATACATACAACAAAAATAAATGAATAAACATGTAACAGAATGCCTTGATGGTAGTTAGAAAATAATTATATTTTAAATATATACAGAGAGCGTTAAAAACCTGAGTGCGCAAGAGCTCAACACTTAAATCAGAAAAACCTTCTTCATCATGTCGACACATCAGAGTTAATATGTACTCAAGCAACTGGTCTCTTTTTTTCAATGGGAATGATATTCCACTTTCAGCAGCATTAATGACAGCACGGCCTGTATTACGTAGTGTTTATCATCTTTGATGAGAAAAATGAGTATATAAATTTCACACAATGAATAGAGCAGCTTATGAAGAAACTATATTTGAATGATGGCAATTGTATATATATTCACGAAAACAGCATTCAGGTCACACGTAAGAAACTTAAAGAACACGTAAGATTTTGACCAACCTAGTAAGTCAATGGCAGTTATAACAGCTTGCTTTGCACTAGGGCGACGTACATTTAAAAGATGAGACAGCATATTAGTGCCCTGAAAATATGCAGCTAAAAGTCAATAATATTAAAATATACAGATAAATCCCAAGACCTCTAATTTAATGAGATCTTTACCACAAGTGCATCTATTCTGGCTTCAATTACAGTTGATGGAGCATATCTTGCAGCATATCCATACATCAGAGCCAATGCGGCATGAATATCATCAGAATCTTTAATCTTGCTTTTATCTGAGAAAAAGGATATAATTCTGCAATGCAAACAGTCTCGCATTGTTAAAAACTGTAAAATTATATGAAACTAAACAGCAAAAAGCACATAGTAGCTTCTGAATTTATGGTAAGTTTTTACAACAATAAGAATAACATATTCGATTGCATCTTATTTAGTTAATACATCAGTAAAACCTTGTGGAAAAGCATTATTAGGACTATAATTAATTGAAGGTTTTTTTTCACTTTATGTAGACTGCAATATACAGAAATAATTAAAGATATACAACTGTAGTACTTTTTAATCATGAAACTGATCATCCAGTTAGCAAATACCTCTGGAAAATACTTTCCCCGACATCATCAAGAATTTCTTTAAGTTTATCCAAGACAGTATCCAAGTGTGAAGCTGCAACCTGGCAAGGAATTGGTATCAACAACTTACAAACATCAATGACTAGATTATGTGATACATATATTTGGTCTTCATTTACTCGCATTATACATGTTTAACATATTCACACGTAATATATTCAGTATGCATACCAATCCCATTGCTTTTGCCAAACCAAGCCGATTTTCAGGAATGGCAATATTTGCTTGTTTGTACATCCAGTCAATCTTATCACGGACATACGTCCTATTATCGACTTTTTGAAGAAGTATACCAAGACATCTATAAAAGATAAACATATCAATAAGCCACTTGCGACAAAATAAGGATACACAATATAGTAATCCAATGAAATTAGAAGTTACAAAATCATATCAGCAAATAATACCGGTGAAGTAGGGCAGAATGCTCGTCATCAGCAGTATAAAGTTCATACTGTTTTGCGAACGCATTTCCTAAAGAAATTACCCAATCGGTATCTTGGACTACATCCAATGTTTCAGCCAGAAACTGTAACAGAAAAACGATGATTTGATTTTCTAAATCAATTAACAAGAGAAAACTCTGAACGTTCATGTTATATTACATATCGTGGTAAGGAATTTATATGACATACACTGATTATCATATCATCCCAAGTCTCTTGATAACAAAGGTCTTCTTTAAGGTCTTCTGTGTCGCTGACATATGCTTTCATTTTTGGAATCTAGAGCTTACCAAAACAATGTATGAGTTAGAGTTAGGTCAAAGTATAATTTAATCAACCTTATACATATAGGAATGCTATTAGATTTTGAACACAACAAACATGTTAAACCCAATGAGTTCTAAATGAGTCAGATCCATAGGCCACCCATAGGTAAAGAACTACATTATTAAAATAAAGAAAAGTTGGAAAAGTATGAAAATATGCAAAATTTTGTTTTTATACAAAAATAGCCATTAACTTCGCAAACAAGTCAAAATTCGCAACAAAAAATGAAAGATTAAGAAAAAATATTCCAAAAAGCTTATTCTGAATAAAGAGATATTCCCAAAAATTAGTAGAAGTGATGGCTATTTTGGTATAAACACAGACGTTTTGGATATTTGTCAAAACCCATATATAGTTTTGGCTATTTTTAAAAATTTTCCTATTGACTACATAACTCGGTACCTCATCTTGCCAGAACAAGTTTATATTTTTTGGAAATAGAGACGCCAAGTAACACAGCACCTGCAAGTACAAATACAAAGTATATGTTAATCTATAACATATATAGCTGTTACATGAAATTATTAACAGAAAGACTTACTGTTAATATTTGAGTAGCAAGCTGTTCCCTTGCAAGAGGATTGTGAAGCAGCACAACTAGACGTGCAAAAAGCTCCTACATGTGCGATTTAATTCATTCATTTTCATTTGAATATTACAGGCATGCATGTATCTAGTAATCATGAGGTACCTCAGGGCGTGGGATATCAACACGGGTTCTACATTCACGCATCATCTTATCATTATGAACTGATCTATGTCTGCACATATCAGATATACATCTGCAAACCTGTAAAAGGGCCTTGTTATTCAAGAATATCACAATTATTCATATGTATCACTGAAGTAGAGCAAATCCTAAATATAAACCTTAAACACTTATTTATCATATAAGTTACCGTGGCAACTGCACCGGTGTATAAACGAGGTATGATCATCTTCAACATGAAAGGCCAAAGCACATGCTGCAAATTCACATCAAAGGTGTTGTCAACTTAAACTAATAATTATCTAGAAATATTGATAATCATAAAACTCCTTTAACCGGAGAATAAAGACCAACAAGGGTTCGAATTACTTTACCTCCATTTCAGGAATAGTTATAGTTATTAAAAGGAGACCTTTTTCACATATTGCCCTTAATTCTGTTGGACGATCAGATCCTATTTTAACCTGTGATGGCACATAAGGTACTACTTAGTGGGCTTCAAACTCAAAATAGAATTTATAAAACCAAGTAGTAATTCGCAATAGACAAGATACGAACCTCTGATCTCTTTTGCTGAAATGAATAATAGAGGTTGGTAGGATTGAATAAATCCTTCGAGGTCACAAGGTTGTCTATTTCTTGATCTGACATGGCGCAATGTCTTACAAGATATTCAACAAATAGCTCCCCAGAAGGACCAACCAAGTAACAGTGGGAAGCCATCACAACTATAAGCTGGAAGATGAACAAGTAAAGTTATGGTTTAAACCACAAACCCCGTGTAAGTCCAATAACTGAATAAAAACATACCTCTGCAAGTGCTTTACAAACCCCCAAATTCTGTTCCTCTAATAATAATGTAATGGATTCTATAAGTATTGGTCTTTTGTTATGCCAAGCTTCAGTTAACCTAGTAAGAAACATCCAATAATGGGAGTGAAAAACGAAATAAAGAATAATTATCAGATGCCACTTATTACTTTTTACATTTTCAATTCATATTACTGTCACATTTTTTGCAGTGTAAATTTACAGTCATGTATACTTCTCGCACCATTCGCAAATTTAATTCATGAAGAAAAGAAAGATAAGGAGAGAGAATGTGAGGGAACCTAGGCACCAAATGCTTAAGGACACAGAGAGCACCAAAAGTGATTCTATCTTCTTTCAGCTTGAATTTCTGTAAAGGAAGACACATTTCAATTTATCGATAAACAGTCCCCGTCTCGCTTTAGTAAAGTATGATATCAAGAAGAAATTATGGGACTCACAGTTAGTAGAAAGGTAAATAATTCATTCGGATACACCAACCCAACGGTGAGAAAGCAATGCTGAACTTCATTATATGTCTGCAACAAATTCAGTCAAGATGTTATAAAAAAGATAAGACCCAGCATTCATTAAACCTGAGACAGTTTAGCTACTAGTTGGTCAACCTTAATAAAGGGCATTTAGAATTTAGACTACTAGTCGATCAATCTTATCACATTACGTGGCTGCTCGATAGATATTCATAAAAAGATTGGTGTAAAAAATAACATAAAAATATTTTTGAGCAATTTAACCATGCCTTCGAGGTCGTCAAACAGCACAAACCTCTCAATGCAACTTCCAAACTATACATTTTTAGTAGATTACTTTACAATCATCAAAACAAAACACTCGTTATTGAATTTGTACAGTGAATGATAAAACAGCACCTTGAGGCCAACTGGGAAATCTTTACGCTCTTTGCTGTCAGTATAACTACAAATAACCGGAAGAAGTGTTGACAAAACAACTGTGAGATCCTGAAAATCAACATAGAAGGATCATCATTGAACAATTAGCCGTTCAGCAATATCTCTACTATCACTAACGCAAACACAAAAAGTTGGTGCTTAACCTCAAAATCAAGTAAAGGGGGACCGTTTTCAGAGAGTAAAGAGGCATTCAGTAGACTGTGAAGACTACATGTAGCCAAAAAGGCAATATCTTGATCTCTTCTATATCTGCATAACAGAGAAAAGAAAACGAATTAATCCTAAAGATTCCAATTTCATCATCCAAAAACACAAATGGTCCTGTGTACCAAGATGTACAAATGGTCCAATTACATACTAAACAAAAAAACAAAACAAATGATCATGTAACTTACAAATCCAATATAATTGGAATGAACTTTGGTAAAGCGGCCTTCAACAATGTTCTTGTAACAAGACCAACCAATTGACCCAATGCTTCAACAGCAGATGTCCTAACCTGATGCAGGGATTATATTTAGGTTCAAAAAAAAAAAAAAAAAAAAAAGAAAAAGAAAACACACACACACACAAAACTTTCAGAGCATTTGAAACCATTTGACTTAATAATAATCACATATTCATGGCTTCAGGCCCAAGTTTCTGATAAAGTCATGATTCCAAACCTTGATATCTCGTGAAGTTGCCCAATTCTGTAATAAAAGCTCAAAGGCTGAATTTAGAAATGACCTGCACTTGAGCAAACTAGAATCATCAGGAAGAAAGGAAAACAAAGTGCATCATAACATCAAGCACCAACAAGCAAACTAATATCTCACGTGACATCACTATCAAGAATTGACGAAAGAGGGAAATCCACGCTGTACTGCCAACAGGCTTGACACCAACACTTGAAAGCTGAAAAAGAAAAGACAAAAACCAAATTATCATAAACATACACAGAATAACATGATACTGAAACTATCAGTGTTTTATATAAATCTCAAATGAGAATGTAACATAACTAACAGTCTGAGACAGCAATTCCTATAGAATGAGGTTCTTTCGGCGTACCATTTGCAAATATTGGCCGATGCTGATCTCTGACATTCCCCAGAATAGGAAGAACTCGAGAAAGCACACCTTTAATTCTTGGCGTAAACTGAAGAGCTTCAATTAAATGTTCATAAAACCAACAGACATTCAGTTTTATCACACAATTTTCAATCACTCAGAAGATGACTCACTACAATGGCTGAAAGATGGACAGAGGACTAACCATCAGAAGTGGCGAAGTCCGCAAGTATTTGGACCATAGCTGGCAAAGCTGAATTCTGTGCAGACAAGTAAAAATATACTTCTTCCATCATCTGCAATGAATTGACTCTTTGAGCATACATTTTGGAACAGGAAAAAATATGAAAGAATAATGGTAGTCAATTTATATGTTCTGTATCAAATTCTGACATGCCAAAAGGATGACCATATAACAATGCTCCAAAGTTATCTACTTGTTCACTCATTTGATACTGAGATGACATTTAAAGTCATATCATATGCTTAGTTTGGTGCATTTTAGGTAGATTAGGGTTATATTGTTTAGTCTCATCCATGTTTTTATCAACAATTCATTGATTTGAAGATTATGAAGATCAATAGATTAGGGTCCCTTTTTTTGGGTATGAGGGAAATCCCACCCGAGCCACCTTTGGTGCCCTGCAAGACCCATTAAAGCTGGTAAATAACAAGCCCTCAACAGTTGTTGAATATATGCCTTGGCCCTAAAGAGTTTGCAGCTAACGGGATTTGAACTTGAGACCTCTTATTGGGACTCCCAAGCCCTTACCACTAGACTGCCCCCCTTGGGGTTGGATTAGGGTACGTTGTCAAGGGATTCATAGCCCTTTCTTGCATACAATAGGCAAGGCAGATCCGTAGCAAAAATGGGCAAGTTTTGGAGTTAACTAGGTTTTGGCTTCCAACCAAATATCAAAGTTAAACCCATGTTATCCAGCTATTGACCAAGTTGAACCCTATTTACACTTATCTAAGTGCTCTAGGCAAAAGCACACTGCGACCATTGTTGGAGGTGTTTTGACATACGTCTAAGATACCCATAACTAACAGCGTAATAGGGGAATCATGTGGACAAAAATATATAGCATCAACAATTTAGTGGCTCCTAGAAATACTTATAAAACCAAAACAATTCCTAAAATGCAGTTCGAAAACAGTAACTTCAAACCAAAATCAAAATGCAGAAAGCTTAAATCCGATTCAGGCAATAATGGGAGGCCTTTATCTAGCCAAAATTCCTAACTTATAGCAGAAATGTGAAAATTTGTACACAATCTCAATATATTAAAACCCAGTTGCCACCAGGATGCAGCTGCCACCGTTGCAAATACTGTACAACGGGTTGTCACATTCACATTGTGATCACACTGACCAAAACTAATCAAATCAACCACTAATGGAGCAACGACTACTGTTGAAATCATAACAAGCTTGCATTGTGACCTCATGACAGCTAGTAATCAAAATTTACACACTCAAACAATTGGCTTTCTTAATCAGTTTATACACAACATAACTATCATCATACATGAATCAGTGTTTGTTTTGCTGCTTGAAACCCTAATAAGTGCTTGAAAGTTTTTTCCATGTTGTTTTGTTTCAAGGATTACAACCAGGTCAAGTTGCGGTATGGATTTACAAAGGCAGTCAATTTCACAAAAAAATTCTAAGCCATGCCCCAGCTCAGCTGTGCCCTAAAAATGTGTTTCGTTGCTATAGGTAGAGTATATTATAAGCTTAATTCAATTTCACTAATGCATGTGACGCAGTTTTACAGTTTTTAATGAACTGCAAGAGCATATGAACTTACCAGGTCTGGTAAATGAGAACCAATTGCAACAAGTAGAGAAGATGCAGCCCTTTGCCAATCAGCTTTTATTTCCTACATGACATGTTAAAAGATAAATCCATATGCAGCACTCTGTGAAAGCAAACACCAGCCAATAGCATAACATATCAAAACTAAGCCCAGGCCGATAAAGATAACTTTCTTATTCATCCAAAAGCAAAAGATGACACAAAACCACAGGGGCGCTACAACAAGTGTTGTCAGCTGCAGAAATATACGGGTCTGAATTTATATGTTAAACTTGTAAAACTAATACCAAGATAGTAGATCAGTTAAGGGTCCGTTTGGTTTGCTCTCATGAATCACAATCGGTATGAGTTTCAGTATAAGGTGAAATGGGAATAGATATGAGTTAAGTAATCATATCCAATATTGTTGTTTGGTTTGTTTATCATATTTGATTATTTTGTTAATAATGTGAGGAAGAATGCGGGCCCGTGAATCAAACTATCATATCCTATCAATTTGATTACTATCAAGTATAGAACATATTTGTATATCATTTCTAGTTTAAATGTCAAAAGTTCTAAACAAACATCATTATTGGAATGAAAATTCATTCCTTTATTCCCATTCCGGCATACCAAACGCACCCTAAGTTTGTGCAAAAGCATATCACCCTGTAAGCTATGTAGTCTATTAATGAGGTATGCTAGTCACTCTGCACGTACTTTAAAAGCATTAAACTATAATTTTCTACTGTTAACCATCAGAGAAATAATACTGAAAAGATTCAACCAATGATTACCTTCGAGGAAATGATCTCCGCAGTAGCAAGTTTGGCAAGTTTAGCCATATAAACACTGTCTACTTCCGCTTCTTCCAGGGCACCTATTGCAATCGACATTACTTGAAATACACCACCAATATTCCCAAAACGCTGTAAGTAACATAAAACAAAGTTCAGCTAACCTTTTAGTAATTCTATGAATGATGTATGCAATTACTATACATAATGTACTTTGCCGCCAAATTATTATCAGTAATCCATTTCCTTATTCCTACTTTGAATACGCTGTTTTAAATAAAATTTTTGGTTTAAGGCTTCAAGCTATAAATAGTTTAGCTTATCCACTTAGATCATCCAAACTGCTTTTGCCTATCTACTTATATTGTGGTGGGGGATTGGTACATGCTTACTTTAAAGTGCTTATTAGAGATAAAACAAAAATTATCTTATTACCAACATATCTAACCCAAAACTTATTATAATTGACCACTAACCATCTAACCAACCCTATGAACTTGATGAATGCTATTTTTCTAAAGCTACAGTTTCTATGATCACTTAGGTAGAATAAATGGGAAATTTCAAGAAAAGAAAAGATTTGGTCCGTTGTATTCATTTTCCAAAGACCATTTCATGTATTCCTTATTTTCAACCAGTTTAGAAGTGCTCGCTTAAAGGCAATGTTAAACACCATCTAACAGTCAACCCCAACCACTCATTAAACTACTTCGCTTATCATAATTCATAACGAAAAAACACATAAACAGTTGTAAGTTTTAACAAACAATCCTATCAATGCACAACTGCTAAAACGACACAAATCGTCAAGTAACCAAACAATATAATAAACATAATAACAAAAATTCAAATTACCCGACGACCGCCTCTCGATACCGTCAAGCAACAATCAAGCACCAGTAGTGGATTCCTACATTATCCATAACAACAAATTCAATCTCAGTTCACCAAATCTACACACACATATATATTAAACGATTAATTAGTTTCAAAATGTATCCAACTTGTTACAAAATTCTTTAGCGCGCATCAATTTAATCTTCTTATAGTGCGTACCATTGCTGACGTGGCACATGTCAATATTTACTAGTAACATTAGGCGTACCGCCTAATCTTCCTATCATCTATTAAATGACCAGTGCCACGTCAGCAATAGGAGACACAATAAGAAGATTAGATTGATGCGCGCTAAAGAATTTTGTGACAAGTCAGGATACATTTTCAACTAATTTTTTAGCGCGGCGTATCAATCTAATCATCTTATTGTTTATACTATTGCTGACATGGCATACATCATTTAACATACAACAATTAATAGTAGTCTTAATATCGCCTATTAAATTACCGGTGCCACGTCAGCAATAATAGAAACAATAAGAATATTAGATTGATGCACGCTAAAGAATTTTGTGACAAGTAAGATACACTTTCAACTAATTCTTCAGCGCAGCGTATCAATCTAATCATCTTATTGTTTCTACTATTGTTGACGTTGCACTCGTCATTTAACATACAATATTTACTAGTAACATTAGGCGTACCGCCTAATCATCTTCCTATCATCTATTAAATGACCGGTGCCACATCAGCAATCGTAGACGCAATAAGATGATTAGATTGATACGTTGCACTAAAGAATTTTGTGACAAGTTGAATACAATTTCAACTAATTAGTTGAAAATGTATCACGAAATTCTTTAGCGCGTATTAATCTAATCATCTTATAGTTTCTACTATTGCTGACATGTCACACGTCATTTAACATACAATAATTAATATGATTAGGCGGACCGCCTAATCGTCTTCCTATCGTCTATTAAATGACCAGTGCCACGTCAGCAATAGTAGACGCAATAAGATGATTAGATTAATACGCGCTAAAGAATTTTGTGATACATTTTGAACTAATTATACATTATACAAATAAAAAAGACTTACAACGGGGCGAGTGATTTAAGAGAAGCCATAGAGGCATGTTTAACAATCACCGATTCATCCGCAAGCGATTGTACCAATACCTGAATCGCATCTACACAATAATAACAATAAATTTTATAAAATTAAATTACGTAATGATAATAATTTTATAAAATTAAATGAAAGTGTTGTTACCAGGTGCAGGTATTGAGTTACCAGAACTTGATGACGTCATTGTGTGTGTGTGTGTGTTTGTTAGAATTAGAAGTGCATTTGATTATATAATGAGAATTGAAGAAAAATGGGATCGGGAAAATGGAGTGGGGGAAAAAGTAGACGATTTGGATGATGATGATGACAGTGCCTGGTGTATTATTGCCACCTGGATTGCTTGTTAGACTGTTTTTATTCTTTCGTGCAAATTTTATATAATTTTATTTCTGGAGTTTTTTAGTTGACATACAACTTTCATTTGGTAACTTCTTAGGGCACGTTTGGTAGAGTGAAATTCAGAGAAATGAAATCAAGCTCAGAAATGTAATTCACATAAATGAATTCCAGAGAAATGAATTCCTAATGATAAGGCACCAAATCTCTTAGAAAAAGTTAGATGAACTTCTTAAATGATTTAAAATTAATTAAAAAAAATCGTCAGGCGTTAGCCGAGAGGTCAGGTACAGCCTAGTGATTAATCAGATTGATTTTTTATATGTATAATTAGAAGTTTTTAGATTATTTATATAAAATAAACAAAATGCTTCAAAATACTTTAAGGTTCAAAGTTCAAATGTTTTAATTAGTTTTCGGAAAATCAATTTCTGAATTCAATTAGTGTCGTTAACATTCGATTAAAACAAGAAAAACGAACATACCTTCACATTTTGGGTTAAACCACTCCTCGAGTTGCATTTGAATAGTTGTGTTGAATGATTTTGTTAAAAATTTGGGGTATATTGAATTAAAAACCTCAATGTTAATTTTTGGAAAAAGTTGACACGCGTTAACCAACTGGCTGATTTAGCCAATTTTTGTATGATTTG
>LBNU01036046.1:5258-29822 GCA_014162995.1 Artemisia annua | reverse complement strand
CATTACTCCATTATTCATCTAAATTACAAACCAACATTTTCAGAGCATCCAGAGGAAACCTTAGAAACCATGCTTAAACAACGGTACATCGAAGTGGTTGAGGTGATTATGTGGTTGCCTCATTAGGTTTTTATCATCAAAGTATTCTAATGAAATTTCTTTTAACATGATGACTTTTAGAGACCTTTATTTTACGAGCTAAAGTTTGTTGTATGATTGTATTATATTGTTGCATGTGATCAAATCTTTCATGGATGCGGTACGTAATCGAATTACCTAGTGTAGCAAATTGATTTATGACTTGTTGGTAGGGCTGAGCATCGCAGACCTTAAAACCGACCGGACCGACCGAACTGAAGGACCAGCGGTCCGGTCTTGGTCCCAACTTTTTTCTTATTTCGGTCTCGGTCTCGGTCCGGTCTTACGTACAAACCGACCAATAATGCCTTCTTAGACCGGACCGACCGAAGGACCGGACCGGACGAACCCGGACCGGACCAAACACATTCGGTTCGGTCCTCGGTCCATGGTTTTGGTCTAATTCGGTCTCGGTCCAATCCAATTTTTGCCTTGCCAGTCCGATCCGGTCTTACACCGATGTTCCGCCGTAATTGTTGGTACATCTTTTTACCATTTATAAGTTTAAAGACTGTTCAAGCAACTACCCAATCAACTAGAGGCGGAGGCAAGGGATGACTAGCAGGTGCTAGGCCCCCCTAATGAACTCAATAAGTTTGATATAGTATAATATCATAGCCTTAAGTTTAAGGAATATGTGCAATCGACATCCCCTAACATTCAGTGATACTCGTATTTGCAATGGTCTAATCTTATTAACCGGTGTTTTGTGATGAAATATATAATTTTTATTTTGTACATGTATTTGTGCTTTAATGGAGGTTGGTTACTTTGTTTTTGATGAAGTAGTAACTTGACAAGGAAGATGTACAGTGAAAGAGTAGGATTAATTTTTGTGGGACCAGTATATATGTTTTGTCTTGTAACCTTTTTATTATATAAAGTTCCACCTTCACTCCTTTTAACTTTAAGAGTTGTTAATTCAACCTTCATGTTGAATATCCGAATCCGTTCAAAATCGTAGATACTGAAGGCCGAAACGATAAAACTGACATATTCTTTGCATTTCCCTAACTGGTACTTTGTTTGGACTTTAAAATTTTTATATTTTAGAGTTGATAGTTTATATATTTTGGAAACCAAATAGCTTAATGAACACCAAATAGTTTCTACATTAATAACAGGAAAAAAATAGAAAAGAAAAATGAACACATTTCTAATGCTATTAATACAGATATAATGTAGAACCGAAGTAAAATAAGCCATATAGTTAATTTTTTCTTTCTATAATTTAGGGCATATTTCTGATTTTGGCACAACGTTTTCAAAATTCACAGGAGAGCCCTGCATGAAACCTTGTGTATTATATGCTTTCAAAAAATTGCCATTCAACTTAAGATTTCAGTTTTCAAAGTAAGCTATTATTATGACTCGAAGTATCATCAACGTTGAAAATCTATATTCACAATTTTCTTTTTCGTTTATGAGGCACTTTTTAATCTTTTTACACTAGTTGGGGCCTAAAGCACTTTTCAATCAGTAACTAGAATAAAAGAACTATCAATTCCTTTTATGAAAAAAGTATCGACGTTTGGTTGTTACAATAGAGTCTGGCCAGGCCCCCATTAACTTAAATTTCTGGCTCCGCCCCTGCAATCAACAGACTCAAAATTAGTATGCAAAAAAGGACTATAATTAAAGAGTCGGATAAATATGGATACGGATACAACAAAATTTACAGGTGAAACATTTAGGCTTTTTATGACAATCGTTGTTAGGGCTACAAATAAGCTTACCAGTTTTAGATATATAAAGTTGATGTACAAGAATGGAGTGTGTGAAGCAATTATACTTTGTAAGAACTACACGACTATACTACCGTAAACACCACTTATTGCAAAAACCACAAATTCACATACCGGCCAATTAATCTACTGCAACATCATTCGTTCCTCCGTCCACACCCTCATCAACAACACTTGTAACGACGCTTCCCAAGCAGGTAACTGAAAGAATCAACATTAACATCACAATGATTTAAACAATGTCCAATGTTTCCTGCACGATAATGAAATACCAACTTTACAAAATAAAAGTTGAATCGAATCTTCACACATATTATAACCTTAAATATTTACCCTCAATTCATCGAACATTAAACCATTACTTCTTTTCTCCGCACAAATAACAAAGAATATCCGATTATGAAGATTAAGAAATTCTTCGATAATAATATACCTAAACCGACATACGCATGACTTAAACTTAAAATCTTATCATACGTTTAAGCTAAGCTCGGCGAAAAATCACTAAGCAACATACTAGTACTATACTACCACTTACTATGTTGATCAACTACCAATATTCAAAAACACTTAAGATTAGTCGGTTAAAAGCCATAATTACCACCAAAATATCCTACCAATTATTCATAAGTATTTGATATTTTAACAAACTAAACGATATGCTACAAGAAAAAAATGTATAAAAAGGACAAATTTTGTCTTCATGATGAACACCATTACAATAGTACATAAACTCCACACCCCAAACACAAATTTCATACAATCTTTTCTTTTTTTACACAGAAAACCATCAAAATAACAAAATGTAAAACCGACCCATTTCAAGATTCAATCTTAATTTCAATACCCAGTTTTCAGTTTTTCAAAAAACACATGGGAAAATTTTCCCCCAAATTGTGATCAAGATTAGGGTTTCATTGGTATNTTATACATTAATAACAGGAAAAAAATAGAAAAGAAAAATGAACACATTCCTAATGCTATTAATACAGATATAATGTAGAACCGAAGTAAAATAAGCCATATAGTTAATTTTTTCTTTCTATAATTTAGGGCATATTTCTGATTTTGGCACAACGTTTTCAAAATTCACAGGAGAGCCCTGCATGAAACCTTGTGTATTATATGCTTTCAAAAAATTGCCATTCAACTTAAGATTTCAGTTTTCAAAGTAAGCTATTATTATGACTCAAAGTATCATCAACGTTGAAAATCTATATTCACAATTTTCTTTTTCGTTTATAAGGCACTTTTCAATCTTTTTACACTAGTTGGGGCCTAAAGCACTTTTCAATCAGTAACTAGAATAAAAGAACTATCAATTCCTTTTATGAAAAAAGTATCGACGTTTGGTTGTTACAATAGAGTCTGGCCAGGCCCCCCTTAACTTAAATTTCTGGCTCCGCCCCTGCAATCAACAGACTCAAAATTAGTATGCAAAAAAGGACTATAATTAAAGAGTCGGATAAATATGGATACGGATACAACAAAATTTACAGGTGAAACATTTAGGCTTTTTATGACAATCGTTGTTAGGGCTACAAATAAGCTTACCAGTTTTAGATATATAAAGTTGATGTACAAGAATGGAGTGTGTGAAGCAATTATACTTTGTAAGAACTACACGACTATACTACCGTAAACACCACTTATTGCAAAAACCACAAATTCACATACCGGCCAATTAATCTACTGCAACATCATTCGTTCCTCCGTCCACACCCTCATCGACAACACTTGTAACGACGCTTCCCAAGCTGGTAAAAGAAAGAATCAACATTAACATCACAGTGATTTAAAGAATGTCCAATGTTTCCTGCACGACAATGAAATACCAACTTTACAAAATAAAACCTGAATCGAATCTTCACACATATTATAACCTTAAATATCCACCCTCAATTCATCGAACATTAAACCATTACTTCTTTTCTCCGCACAAATAGCAAAGAATATCCGATTATGAAGATTAAGAAATTCTTCGATAATAATATACCTAAACCGACATACGCATGACTTAAACTTAAAATCTTATCATACGTTTAAGCTAAGCTCGGCGAAAAATCACTAAGCAACATACTATACTACCACTTACTATGTTGATCAACTACCGATATTCAAAAACACTTAAAAATTAGTCGGTTAAAAGATCTGAAGCCATAATTACCACCGAAATATCCTACCAATTATTCATAAGTCTTTGATATTTACGGAGTAAAAAACTTAACAATATGCTACAAGAAAAAAAGGTATAAAAAGGACAATTTGTCTCCATGATGAACACCATTACAATAGTACACAAACTCCGCACCCCTAAACACAAAAATTTCTACAATTTTTTCTTTTTACACAAAAAACCATCAAATTTATCAAATGTAAAACCAACCCATTTCAAGATTCAATCTTAATTTCAACACCCAGTTTTCAGTTTTTCAAAAAACACATGGGAAAATTTTCCCCCAAATTGTGATCAAGATTAGGGTTTGATTGGTTTGAAATGGCAATGGAGATAAAAGTGTATCACAGAAAGAAAATTAGAGTTAAAAAGATTGAAATTGATCATATTCCAAAGTGTTTTCAGCTTCCTAGAAGTGTTGTTTCGGCGAAAAGGCGTACTGATTTTAGTTTTGGAATTTGTTGTTTTAAAGGTATATTTTGTTGAAGTTTTGGTTTTTTATGATGTTGGGAATTTTTTTCTTGTGAATTTGTGATATGGGATTTGATGTATGAAGCATTTGTGTCATTGTATATGTTTGTTAGGATTAAGGCTTGTTTGTTTTTGTAGAAGCGGCTGCGCTTTATAGTTTTGTTTTGTATGGATTATAGGTGTTTGGGATTGCGTTTTGGGAGTGGTTATCGGATTATAGCTTTTGCAAAACGAAATTAGTGTTTGGCAAACCATCTGAAATAAGTGATTATCTGCGTTTCATTAGAGACAAAATGTAGTTTTGTAAAAGTAGCTTCAGACATGCTTCTTGTAAACACAGGCAGTTTTGCCAACGCAATCCCAAACACCCCCATAGTGTAGTATTTGTAGTTGTATAAGATTTTTGTAGAGATGAATTGATGATGGTACACAACCCTTTTCATTGTCGTATCTAAAGGCTAATTTCGTAAATTTGATGTGTTGGTCACGATGGTGTAAGGTTTTACTAGTTGCTTGAGTGCTCACTTATTAGAGGTAGATTGATGCCTGTGATGAGCAATGTATGTTAATATATATGATGAAAGTTGAATTCAGAAGGGGTTTTAAATTTACGATTTATTTGATGACATATGACATAATGTTATAATTTGTGTGTGGATTGGTTTGAAATTTTGAATGATTTTGGAATATGTTTGTGACACTGTGACTTGTGGTTTGGTATTTGAAGCATTTGTGATGATTTGTGTCTGAATTTGTTAGTGTTAGGGCTTGTTTGCATTTTTAGTGAAGATGAACCGTTTTCTGATTTACACTATCTTTTTATTTAGTGTATGATCTGCGGTTGTTTAAGAGTTATGTAGAGCAGACTAGTGGAGTTGATGATACAAAACCCTTGGCACTGTCCTTGAGAAAGGCTAATGTCTTATATTTGACGGTTTAGTTATATTGGAAGTATATCTCAGTAGGATTACGTTTTCTTGTATATTCACTGTGTAAATTTCTGTTACGTCATGTTAGAAGGTGTAACTTTACTATTTGCGCAAGTGCTTAGTGATGAACAATGTATGTTGATATATATGATGAATGTCGAATTCATTATACTTTTATACTTGATGATTAATTTGATGATAAATGAAATGTCACAAGATAAACTTACGAAATAGGATTCTGGATATTTATGTGCTCTATCAAATAATTTTGGATGTAAATGTGGATAATATGTTGATTCATTGGGGTGATGAATAACTTTCTGGTGTCTAAGTATTTCATTTGGACTATCGTTTTTGGGTTTCAGATATGTCGAATGGCGCCATAAGTGGCACCGTTGACCCTTCTCCTGCTAAATCCACCAAGAGTCAAAATAGAAGACAGAAAACAGTAACTAAAGGCAAACATGTTTCACTCACAGATGTTGTTAAGTCATTTGGTGGAAAAGCACATCTTCAACTTTGCAGCAAGAGGTTTAAAACATTAATCAGTTTATGTCACGTTTGATAATCTTGTTATTTCTGATATAATAAAGGTTGCATTCTCTTTTTAAGTGTGAAAACAGAAAAGATGAAGATAGCGATGATGATGCATTGGAGCTCAGTCCTACTAAATCACAACTGACGGAAAACAGCGATGCAGCTGATGGTCGCAATGACCAGTTATCCGGTATGTATATATTGCATAAATCTAATTAAAGCTGTGTTATGAGCCTGTATAAATGTTATGTTCCTACTTTCTGTGGTCTAACCATTGAGTCCAGCTTTCTATACATGATTAAACAAAATGGCATGGCTCATGTGATTGGCACCTGGTTTCTATTATCAAGAATTCTCTATGTTTTTTCTAAAAGGGGATTATTGTGGGTGTCAAATGAGATAGGCTAGTGGACCGATGGCAAAGTTATAGTCTTGTCTAAAGGCCAGATTAAAAGCAGTAATGGCTAGGTATGGAGTCTTGTAATAAGCACACCCATGACGTTAAGTTATTTGTAACTTCGTTTATTTCTATTAGCTATAGAGTCTGGTGTAGAGTGTAAAACAATCTAAAAGTTAGGATANTTAAGGAAGCCGACTCTCGTTCTTTGGACCAACCTATGACCGAACAAAAAGGAGTTCGTCACCCTCACATACACCGGGAAAAAGGTTACGATAGCAAGCCCCTCCCCGGCCGGAGAGCCTCCAGGACAAGGAGGCGGCGATCAACCATCCACTCTCGAGATTCATATTGATCAATTGATCTTCGCGTCCTGCCAGTTCACTAAGTAGACTCACTCTACCCAGGGGCAACAAAGGCTGAAACTCTTCCTGCCAAAAACAAGGGACCCACTTCTCATCCTAGGAGTTAGCAGGTATGAAATAGTCCCATCTCCGTCTCTCCGAGTTTCTACTACTAAGTAGCACTTCTGCTATTCAATCATAGAATCGATTCCTGAAAAAGCCCTATCTATATTATTACTAAAGCACTATCTATAGGCATTCTTGCTCGTTAGCGCTTTAGTTTGATTGCAGCTAGCGCGCCCCTTTTCTTTCCACTTTCTCTTAGTCAAGCTTTGAAGCCCCTACTGGGATGGGATATTTGAAGAAGCGCAGGTTTGGAACCCTATATACAAGGGGCTGGTCTCGATCCCGCTTGGTGGTGCCCCTCTGGATTATTGTTGACTCAACATTGATTTCGTGCTTGAGTTGGAGGGCTCTACCTCCATCCATCGAGTCAAGTAATTCGCTATCGGAAATTCTTCCGCCGCCTATCTCATGCCATGCTTCTTCTTTCTCCGAATCGGTTCCTAGTGTCAGTCAATCAAGATTCGCCATCAAGGGGGGGAGGACCCACTTTAGGTTAGGCCGGTCTCGTCATTCACGCAATTCCCCCGTCCATCGATTGATCACGCGAGTACGCATCCAGTCAGCGCATAGCGAATGAAAAAAGCGTTCATCCTGGATTCTCTTCCTCAAAAAAAATGTCTATCAATTGATCCCTATTCATTCGGTCAAAGTCTCCACGGCCTTTTCACGCTCCTCTGAGGTGCACCATGTTGATACGAATCGGCAAAGACCTTCTTGTACACGTCCTCGAGGGCTGCATTCATGGCAATCATCACTAGTTTCTCCCGAGGGCATGGTATGGCTTTGTTCTTGGTCTTGTTTAATAGATGTCGAGTGCCGCTTTTCCCCGTCCGAGAATCTCCATCTGCTCTAAGTGGGCGAGCTAGAATCCTTATGTCAGGTTGGTTGTTCAAAAGACTTTCTCTTTACCTTACCCTTTGCATATTCATCTTTTCGAAAGCCCAGACCCATTCTTCTGGATCTGCATTAGTCCTATTCCGGGTGCAAAGCCTCTTCAATAAAGACCTCTTTCTTTTCTTTCTCCCCCATTTCTCATTTTGTTGATTGAAAGAGAATAAGCGCTATCCATTGAGTAAAGTAAAGGGAGGGTTTGCTACAGTGATTCGGGTGGTTGGTGGCCCCTTCGAGAGTTGCGGGTCCTTGTCGCTGCATGAGTGGTAGCTCACGCTCAAAAGTCCTCCGACACGAGTCCTAGTTGTTGCGCTGCGGTCCGTTTCCCGGCTTCGCTTGCGCGATTTTCACTTCTGATTGGTTCCATCCATCCCCAACTCTAATGAATCGAGTGATTATATAGTCAAACGCATTGTTGTGTTTTATCTATAGTTTGCTATATGTTACATGTTGACCTCTGTGCTAAAGTGTAAGTCAACTCCTAATTGAGATATTCATTGGTAAAATGTGAATTTAAGTTACTGGTTTAAAGGTTTCAATTTAGACCAATAAGCAAACACATAGACGAACACCTCGTGTATCCTTATTCATTTGTATTGTAGAGTATTCACATGCCTTGCACTCAAGTTTCTGCACCCGCGTCCTTGTAACATATGAAGAAACTAAATAGTTTTTTGTATGTAACAATCAAGTGTCCTTAGTGTTGGGAGGGACTACTAGCATAGTTTACTTATTAAAAGGTGCATTTTGAAGTTAAATTTTGTATGGATGTTGAATGATCTTTGTTTAGTTAAGTTGCTAGCTTAACTAAAATACAGAAACATTTTCTAGTATTTTACCTCTAGTTTTGTGGGAATTTGGAGGTTTTTAAAAATTACAAAAAAGTTGAAAGTTTAGAAAACGCTTTAGACGATTTTGTATTTTCCATTTTGAAGAAGGGAAGGAGGGAGTTTTTTTTCCCCATCTAAATGCACCCGTTTGAGATGGTAGTAAAAAAAAATTGTGTTCCTGAGATTTTTTAGGAGGGGAGAGGAAAGTAAAGGATAGTAAATTACATCAAAATTACTCTCCTAATTTACTTCCCAAATTGGGATGAAATGGAGTGGTGTTGATTTTAAAGCTAATTTTTTGTTACTTCCTTCTCTTTTCTTTCCAACTCGGGAACACAAGATAAAAAAATAATTTCTTATTACTCTCCTCTTTACTTCACTCCTTTTTTCCTCTCCATCTCTTTTCTTTCCGTTTTATACTCGGGAACAGAGTGTAATTATTACTCGATGTTGTGAGTTACATCTGTTGTTGTAATGAATAGGTTATTGCCGTGAGTGTAGACAGTAGTTGATTGGACATACTGTATTTTTTTTTGGAGAATGTATTGTGCTTTTTGTCTGCTTCGGAAATAAGACATTCATCTTATGAAAAATGATAAAGTTGGAGTTTTTCCGTGTGTTCTCACTTTGTTTAATCTGTCACAGATAGCAAGTGGGCATGCTGATGGAAGTATAAGAATCTGGAATTGTGAGACTTGAAAGTGTGATACTACATTGAATGGGCACAAAGGGGCTGTAACTATCCTTCGGTTCAACAAGACAGGATCATTGCTTGCATCCGGAAGCAAGGACAATGACATTGTCTTATGGGATGTTCTTGGTGAAGTTGGACTTTTTCGTCTCCGTGGCCACCCTGATCAGGTAATAAACTAATAACAACCTTCTGATTCTTGTCTTAGAACTATTGATTCAGGATATGGGTTGTGTAGTTTGTTTGTTTGTTACTGGTGATAGGTATGGCGTTGTTGGTGCAAAGAGTGGCAGTCTTGAAATTATTGATGTACGGAGTGGTACTTCTGTAGAAGAAGTTAAAGCTCATACTGGCTCTGTTCAATCGATTGTTTCTCTGCCTGATGGTAATGGTTTCGTCACTGGGAGTACAGATCATGATGTTAAGTTTTGGGAGTATGAAACCACAAAAGATCCTGGTCAGGTGTGTTTATAATACAGTTAACGTACTATTGATTTGTTTTAAATACCTTAAATTTTACTCTAGATGGATTTTATCTGATTGTTTTATCATTTGTCAGGATTCGGCTCATCTAACAGTGTCCAATGTGAGGACATTGCCAATGAATGATGATGTTATACTGGTTGCTGTAAGCCCCACTGAGAGTTATCTTGCGGTTGCTCTATTAAATTGTTTTATAGTCTGCTAATAATGCATGAATTCGCATCTAAACCAAACCGGTTGCGCGAACATGAATACCCGTAAACCCTGTTTACGATGAATTGAATGATATGCATGAATAGTACTTTCCCTCCGGGAATGAATAGTGTCATGTGAATAGTAAATTTTCTGAACGTGTCTCGGAATCTCAAATTGACTCCAAAAATGATGAATAGTAAAATGATGAATAGTGATCGATGAATAGTAAATGATGAATAGTAACGGGTGAATAGTGAAATGTCGAGGTTTGGGAAATGACCTGAAATTGTGGGTTGTGACAGTTTTAATATAATTCATATGGAACTTACCCTAAAATTACGTGGTTCTAGCATATCTCTTTATAAAGTATGTTAGAATCATATATTATATTACTATTGATTTCAAGTATGAGATGTTTTGAAAAGAAATAGAGAGAATAACATATATTAACATGTCATCCATGATGGTATTCCATGGAACTTGGATCATGAAATAGCGAATAGATAATCTGTTTGTTTGTTACTCATAGTGAACATTGTAAAATGGCATAAAACAATCCGTAGGAATGTCATTGTTTTGCAGTGTTTGTGTTGTATTGGGTTATAAGTTGTAAAAAATTTCTTTTTGGCCCACATTTTTGTTTGGAGTGTTCAGTGTATACCTTAAAAGTGATAAATACCATAAATTTATTTTCAAACTACAAAATTTACTATAACTTGATACTCACCAAAATTCGAAGTATAACAATAAGTTACATGTAAAATTTTTGCTGTTATTGTCGAGTTTTACTAAATATATATGTTCATTAAGCTACACATTACTTAAAATACATGAAATCAATATATCGAAACTAGCCCCCCCCCATCGGGCGGGTTGTTAATCTAGTAACATATATTAACATGTCATCTCATTTTGTGGATTTTGTTTTATAGAAATTATGTGTTCTAACATATACCTTATCTTATAAATAAATGCTAGTCAAACATCAAAAAAGGTTTGAAACAACAACAATTAATGGTTAATTACGACAGTATCTTTTTGCAACGGAGCAAGTTGACTTAGTTGGGATCTTGAGAGACATTCATTAACAGATTTTGCTTTCCATAATTGCCAAGAAATTGTAGGTTACGTCATTGTTAGGATCGTAGTTTTATGTTGATTTGTGATTCGGGAGGACGGGTTTGGTGGAAGTAGATAAGATTCATGGTTAGAGTGAGAAAGTAGAGAGAGAAGGGAAAGATGTGTGTTTTATTGATAAAGATGAAAGGTAAAGTTTACACATACTAGTCTCACCCCTCCATGGAAGTATGGAGGGGTATATAAAGCCTAACACAAGCTAAACTATTGCAATATTACTTAACTAGTCCATGTGTTTTGGCTTAACAAGATAGCTAATGTAATCCCGTAAATGTCGTTCCATTTACGTGTTACGATGATTCCTAACAATCTTCCCCCAATGGGTAACATGAGGGATTACTTACAACATTTCCTACAAGTACAAATACAAATAAAGAAAAGTCTTCATCGGCTCTTCAAGTGCTGAGGATGACTACAGTTGACGCTCTTTGTCTTCATCTTGTACCTCGGCTTGAGAACTTTTTCTTTACTTGTAGGCAAATGATGTAATTTGCATGAACTGGATTAACTTCCCCCCAATTCATGCAGCATGTCTTTGGCGGCTTCTTCGTACACTTCTTTTTGGCGAAGTTTCTGAATCGGCTTCCCCCCAAACTGACAACCGTCCTCAGCAGATTCGAAACTTTGATGTAGTTAACATGTCTTCTAACTTTTGAAGTTTTGAGTACGCAGCGGAATTTGTAGATAACACCGTAAACCACACCAAGCAAATATGAGTAGTTACTTTATCACGGTTATACTCAACGCGGAAGCTCTGTTCGGGGGTAACATGCAAGAAATCAGCAAGATATTCTCACATATGTAGGCTACTTCGCACTTCACAATCCACGAGAGTCGAAACGATTACACCAAAATCACAAAACTGAACCACTGATCATCTCTGCGGAGGTCATTCCGATAGTAATAAAATTGTAAGCTCGATCACGTGAGTCTATTAAGCGTCCTCGATGTGCACATTTCTTCCCCCTGAATGCAGATCCTCGTGGAAAATGAGTGTTTTCGCAAAGAAATCAAGAAAAGTCAAAGAAATGCAAAGAACACCCACTCTATTTCATCTTGTACCTCGGTTTGAGAACTTTTTCTTCACTTGTAGGCAAATGATGTAATTTGCATGAAATGGATTAACTTCCCCCCAATTCATGCTGCATGTCTTTAGCGGATTCTTCGTACACTTCTTTTTGGCGAAGTTTTTGAATCAGCTTCCCCCTAAACTGACATCCGTCCTCAGCAGATTCGAAACTTTGATGTAGTTAACATGTCTTCTAACTTTTGAAGTTTTGAGTACGCAGCGGAATTTGTAGATAACACCGTAAACCACACCAAGCAAATATGAGTAGTTACTTTATCACGGTTATACTCAACGCGGAAGCTCTGTTCGGGGGTAACATGCAAGAAATCAGCAAGATATTCTCACATATGTAGGCTACTTCGCACTTCACAACCCACGAGAGTCGAAACGATTACACCAAAATCACAAAACTGAACCACTGATCATCTCTGCGGAGGTCATTCCGATAGTAATAAAATTGTAAGCTCGATCACGTGAGTCTATTAAGCGTCCTCGATGTGCACATTTCTTCCCCCTGAATGCAGATCCTCGTGGAAAATGAGTGTTTTTGCAAAGAAATCAAGAAAAGTCAAAGAAATGCAAAGAACACCCACTCTATTTCATCTTGTACCTCGGTTTGAGAACTTTTTCTTCACTTGTAGGCAAATGATGTAATTTGCATGAAATGGATTAACTTCCCCCCAATTCATGCTGCATGTCTTTAGCGGATTCTTCGTACACTTCTTTTTGGCGAAGTTTTTGAATCAGCTTCCCCCTAAACTGACATCCGTCTTCAGCAGATTCGAAACTTTGATGTAGTCAACATGTCTTTTAACTTTTGAAGTTTTGAGTACGCAGCGGAATTTGTAGATGACACAGTAAACCACAACAAGCAAATCTGAGTAGTTACTTTATCATGGTTATACTCAACGTGAAAGCTCTGTTCGGGGGTAACATGCAAGAAATCAGCAAGATATTCTCATGATGCGTGGGTTTTGCAACCTTTGCACATAGGTTTACCTCTCAAGGGATCTTGAGAAGCTTACAACCCCCACCACGCATTGTACCTGACCGATGTAGTATAGTGAAGTGGCAAGTACCGGGGGATTGATCGTTCTCTCGGGGAATATTGTCATTAGGCTTGAAAAGCTACTCTAATTAGGTGTAAGGGTTGAGGGATAATTATTTTTGTATTTTTATATTTTTAGAAAGCAAGTAAAAATCTCGGTTTTTGGAAGAGTGGTCGGAATTAGTTGCTAGTCAACTAACCCAAATAACTACTTATGCAAAGAAATTAAAATAACAAGAAAAAGTAAATGGTTGTGAAACTTATATGAGAGAAATATGTGTGTACTTAGATTTCCTTACTCCCTAGCTATCTTTTATATGTTAATTGGGTTGTTGAAATTGTGTGGATGACGGGTTGTATTCCTTTAAACCATTTGTAGGGCCGTGTACAATCTTCCCTAACTCTATAAACTCCTACTTCACTCCTATGTCGAGCCGACTAAAAGCTCCTAACATGGGATCATTAGAATTCGCTCATGCATTAAATACAACCAAATAATCGTAGAACACATCCGATTCATGTTTCTTAAGACGTTCAAGCAAGTTACCGTATAGGAGGTTAGCCAGTTTTCTTAAGCCTAACATCGACTTCACCCACCCACAATAATCACAAGCAAACCAACAACATATGATCAATAGCTAGGTTTCATTAGATCTAAGCAAACACAATAAAGA
This sequence comes from Artemisia annua, assembly GCA_014162995.1. Classification (NCBI taxonomy): domain Eukaryota; kingdom Viridiplantae; phylum Streptophyta; class Magnoliopsida; order Asterales; family Asteraceae; genus Artemisia; species Artemisia annua. The sequence goes on along the minus strand of LBNU01036046.1, from coordinate 15,941 downwards.
CCTAGTGGTGTATGCTTATTCATACACCTTTTATTTACCAAATTAAGACCAAAACGACCAAAAACTAACCATAAATGCCAAAGATATTGTGTTTTTGTGTTTGTGATCGTGTAGGTACGGATATTTCACAAAAGGACATAAAATCAAAGAAAACCGACAAAAACGAGCACGAGAATGGAAAAGAGTCAAAAGCCGAAGCCGGGGAAGGAATTAAGCTCAAAATGTCAAAATCAACCTCGGAGAATCATATCTTATCAAGATTAGTCCCTGGATAAAGTTTGGAAGAATTGACAACTTTGGTCCCTCCACTTTCAGAGATTGTCAAAATTAGTCCTTATTAAGACATTTTGGAAGAAAAAGAAAAAAGGCCCTCAGAGAATCAGAGAATGACAACTTTGACCCTTGGATCAGATTTATGAAGAATAGCAGTTTTGGTCCCTGAAGTTTGCTGATTTACACATTAGTCCTTGAAAATTATTCCTAAAATCCTTACACTATTACTAAAAACCCAATAACCCTTATTAAAAACCCACCAGCCCATTTCTCCCAAAAGCCCACCACCCTTTTAATAAATTTACCCGGCCCCATTCCTATAAACCCAAGTCAACCCACTCACCCCAGTCAAATAAATATAAAAAAATCACCCCCGCCAATATTACCCCCAAATTTACCCCAACCTAGAAATTAACACTGTTCCACGAACCCTAGAAGTTACACCGTCCATTTTCACAGTAATTAAGGATAATTAAGTCATTCCACACTCGTTTCTAGAAGAACCTGACATGGCAGGCCTGCCATGTCAGCAATCCGTGTGAGAATGCGTGCATATGATTGGGGAATAATTAATCCAAGGGCTAAGAATGAAGGGATTGGAGGCCACGTCAATCTAAGGGCTAAAAACGTGATCAAACAAGCACAAGGAGGTGTGGATTGCCAGCATGGACTGCTAGAAGCTTCACCTAAGCTCACCCCACTCGTGTATAAATAGAACCCTCCTCTCATAGTTTTAGGGGTGCTTTTTATTGTATTGTTATGCTGTTAAAATGCTTTTGTAATATTTTTATGAATTAATGAAAGTTTAGTTTGATTTTAATTGTTGTCTCTTATTTACTTTCAAGTTACTTTCCTTTTCAGCTTATTTACATAAGCTTGTTTAAGCTTATTGCTTATTGTTTTACCTACTCAGTTCTATTTTTGAATCCTAATTTCATTTCTGTCATTTACTTTACATAAATGAAAAAAATAAAACAAAATAAGAAAATACTTTGAAAAATAAAAAAATATCAAGTAATTAACAAACAAGCTTCAACAAGCTTATTCTTCTATTCCATCAGTCTCATATTAGCTTCATATAGCTTCTGTGAGATTTGTTTGGCATCTATTTCATTTTTTCTCAAAATCTTAAAAAAAAAAAAAGTTAAAGCAAGTCAACTGTGGGTGTAATTTGATTCAGAAGGTCATCTAGTGGTGTTTCATTGGTGTTTGTGGGTGATTCAGAAGCTATAAGCCTATAAGAGATAGGCTTCTTTGGAGTATAACCTCCTTGTGAGGCCTTGATTAGTTCAGTGAGTTCATGTTTAATTTCCTAGCATTCCTATTATAGATCTATTAGTTAAGGTTAATTTGCTGTTATTGTTGCTTGATCTGATCTTCTGAGTGTTGTTGGATAATAATCTGTGCTTGATTGATTGTTTTTGAGCACTTGTTGGTGGCTTTTATAGTTAACTGAAGCAATTTTTGGTAGTACTGTGATCTTGTGTAGTTGTGTGTTTTAGCTGAATATTGTTGATGATTTGCTGTTCTTAGACCATTAGAGACTGAGATTGATATTAGTTGTGGTGTTTAGTGATTTAAATCTGCTAGTTATAGTGCATTCATAGTGATTAAGGAGTGTTTGGCTAATATAGTTTAACTGTGATCCTTGTTGATTCAGTGTGATTTGCTTGTTTAGACTTAACACTAAGGCTGCTATTAGAGTTATTCAAGTATAAAAGTGGGTAGTTATTCAGTTAAAAGTCAACTTGATCTTCTTGGTGCCTTAACAGTAACTATTTGGTATTTGATCATCAAATCTGTTGCACAAGTAGTTATAGAGGCTTAAGTTAGTTGAATAACAACTTATTACATCATATTAGACTCATTAGGTTGGATTAAAATTGAATAAAGTCAAATTAGTGGTGTAATCTAAAAAGTCAAATATGTCATTATTTTCTTGTTAACAGATTTTTGTCTGCTGAACTTGGTCCAAATTAGGGTACAATTGGTAGGTTATAATTAGGGATTTTGCATTTTTTGAGTTCTCTGGTTGGTCATCTTTCTTTTGCCCCCTTTACATTTAATTTTTGAGCTTACTAGAGTACTTATTATTAAGCCAAAAGTTGCTACTCTGCTTAAACATTCCCCTGCTAATCAGCTTGCTAGCCCTATTTCATGAGCATTTATCTAGCAATCTAGAAAAGCTATAAGTGAGATTATTGGGGCAAAAGTTAGGTGGGCTAGTAGACTCTAGGTTTCAGCCTTTGGTTTCCCCGGCAGCGGCGCAAAAAACTTGGTGTGATCGTTTTAGTATAGTATATTTCCAAGCAATTTCTCAACGAATAAGAAATTACCCGGGTCGTGTCCGTGTGAAGGTTAAATGGAATCTCGATTTCCGGATCGTAAAACGTGTAGTGAAAATGGTAAAAGTGATAAAAATGAGAATTACACTAATGATAAGCAAATAAAACACAATCAAGCAATTAAACAAATATATCACGTAATCAATGCACACGTAAGCTAAAACGTAAATATGAATTAATAAACGTAAAATAAACGTAACGTAACAACTAAAAACGTGAAATTAATGCAAATCTAATGCTAGGGATGCAATTTAAATTTTTAAAAACTAAAAATGATAAAAGAAAATTTTTAGAAAAAGAAAATTATTATTTTTGTCTTTTTATTTTTATTTAAGAATTAAAAACTATTTTTGTATTTTTGTTTAATTAAAGAAATTTAAACTAATTATAAAATAAAAGATTTAATCTACAAATTTAATTTTGAAAAATATTAATGAACTAAAAACTAATTTTAAACATAAAAATGAAAATTATTTTTGTCTTTTTGTGATTTAATTTGAATTAAAAATGACTTAAAAATAAAGAAAAATGAAAAAGAAATAGTAAAAATACTCAAATAATTATGAAATTTTTATAGAAAATCTAAAATAATATTCTAAAGCTACTGGAAAAAGAAAATTTAGAAATTAAGCAGTTAAGTGCTTATTGGGCCAAAAAGCAGTTTGCAAAAAGTGCTTATTAATAAGCTGTTTGACCAAAATTGGTCAAACTTTCACCAAATGTTCTTAAGACTCAAACAAACTTAGAAACACTCAAATTAGACCAAAAGAAACACAGACGCATGCAGTGGAGAGCAAATCAGTTCAAAATGAGCACTTAATGTGTCCAAATAAGCTCAAATCAAAACCAATAGTGACAAAACTATGAAATCAGCTTAAACACACTTAAGTAAGCTCAGAAGAAGCACTGGTTTCAAGTAATCAAGCAAACACAATCAAAATCACTAAAACTGCCTACTCAGCATACACTCTAAAATGGATCAAACTAGCAGCCTAGAATAAGCAGTGGAAATAAGCTCTATAGTGAAAAGTATAAGTGGAAAAGTATTCTATGCTAGGTTGAGAAGCTTTTGCCCCAACAATCTCATCAAAAGCTTAAGTGAGCAACTAGATAAAGGCCTGTCAAGTTGGCTAGACAACTGAGTAATAGGGAAGCTATTCAGCAGATAAGCAACTATGAGCTTATTTATAAGTGCTTAAATGAGCATGAAAGTGAAATAATCTTGTATAATCTAAGAAACAAACCACCAGAGAGTACAAAATCACAATCCAATCCTAATTCTAACAACTATTGAAGCCTATGAATCCTAATGAAATTCTGGCATACTAAGGTGCATATGAACTTTGACTTTTTAAACTTGAGACTAAAGTTGACTAAATCTAATTTTGATCCACCCTAGTTGCACTATTTTGATGTAGTGAGCTAATATTAACCTAAATTAAGCTAGACCTAACACTTTATGCAACAAATTTAAAAGACTGCAAGCATAAACCACTACAGTTAACTGTTTTGATGAAATTGAGATCAAATTGACTATTTATGTGAACAACAAACTGGTTTTATGACTTACTATCACTAATATTATCCTATGTGATAAGACTGAACCAGCAAAACCAACTGAAACACAAGTTATCACAGTAAACCAGTTAATTCCAATCACCCCTTAATCTAACTGATTACACAACAACACTTAGATTAAAGCCTCTAAACTCCACCACTAATATCCACTCCAGTCACTTAAGATCAATGAACTATAAATCAACAAAAAACAGTAGCAACTAAACACTATAACTAAGAATCACAGATCCAATAGTACTTATGCTAAAATTCCACAGATTCAACAAATTAGCAAGCAAATGATTAAAACAGTTCAACTACCAAGGTTACAATTAAAACCGTGGAACCACTTTCAATCAAGCTCAAAATTATCAAGCCCCTCCACATCAAGAAGTTTATCATCAACCACCACAACAAGTTCAACCTTCTCCCGAGCTTTCAAATTATATGAAATCTAACGATGTTAACATGCGAGCTATGCAAAATCAAATCAACAACATGAGGGTTGAACTTAAGAAAGAGATCGACACGACCATGACTCGACAAACGAATGAGCTTAAGCAAATGATGAGTAGTTTTCTTCAAATGAATCAACCGTCGACGTCTAGTTCTCTTCCGAGTAATACTATTGCTAACCCGAGGGGTGATTTGAAAGCAATCACAACTCGAAGTGGTGTTTCATACGATGGACCCACGGCTCCGACTACCTCGTCTTCTCTTCCTCCTAAGGTAGTCGACCATGAGACCGAGGCGACAAAGGATACGGAACTTCCTACTAATAACGGAAGGACCGAAAACATCAACCTCCGGTTGTCCAACCGTCAAAAGAAAATGTTTCAAAAGGAAGGGAAAAAGCCGTTTTTGAACAAGATAATACCGTCAAGTCCAAACTTCCTTATCCGTCTCGTCTAAACGATCAAAAGCACCGCGAGAAAACAAACCACCAAATGGAAAATTTCTATCAAAATTTTCAAGATCTTCGTTTTGATTTAAGTCTCGCGGATGCTGTTGTTTTAATGCCGAAATTTGCGTCAATGATCAAAAATTTGTTGAATAATAAAGAGAAATTATTTGAAATGGCAAAAGCACCTTTGAACGAAAATTGTTCGGCGGTTCTCCTTAAGAAGCTACCCGAAAATCTTGGAGATCCCGACAAATTCTTGATTCCGCGTAATTTTCCGGGGATGGTTCAATGCTTCGCCTTGGCAGATCTTGGTGCTAGCATTAACCTTATGCCAAAGTCTATGTGGAAGAAATTGTCTCTTCCCGATCCTACTCCCACGTACATGACCCTCGAGCTCGCCGATCGATCTACGTCTCATCCAATTGGAATTGCCGAGGATGTCATCGTTAATGTTGGAAAGTTTCATTTTCCCGCCGATTTTGTGATTGTCGATTTTGATCCCGATCCAAGGGTTCCTCTCATTCTCGGAAGAGGTTTCCTAAGGACGGGTCGTGCTTTGATTGATGTTTACGATGAAGAAATTACCTTGCGAAATGGTAACGAAGCCGTCACGTTTAACTTGGACCAAACGTCGAGATACTCCTCCACCAATGATTACATGTCCGTAAACCGAATTGATGTTATTGATGAAGTTTCGGAGGAGTATTCTCAAGAGCTTCTTGGTTTTTCTCATAATGTTTCAAGTGGCAATCCCACTCTTGATTCTTCCTCTACTAATAATTCTTCCTCTTCTTTTCCCGATGATAATTCTCCTTCTTCTCAACCTATTGTTGCCGACTCTTCCCCTTCCCTCACTCCGTTTGAGGGAAGTGATTTCATCTTGGAAGAGATCGAAGCTTATCTTTCAAATGATTCAATTTCACCGGAAGTTGATGATACCGTCTTTGATCCGGAGGGGGATATTCGTTTGCTTGAACAATTATTGAATGAAGATCCGTCACTTTCTTCCCCTCCGAAGGATATTCATGTTGAAGAAATTAAAGAAGTTCAAGAAGTTGAGCCAGCTAAAGAAAATCCTCTGGAGCCCGAGCTCAAGGATTTACCTCCTCATCTCGAATACGCTTTCTTAGAAGGGACCGACAAATTTCCCGTTATTATTTCTAAAGACCTTAAAGATGAGGAGAGGACCCGTCTCTTAGATGTGCTTAGGAAGCATAAGAGTGCCATCGCTTGGCAAATTTCCGACATTAAGGGCATAGACCCTCGTTTTTGCACTCATAAGATTTTGCTCGAAGATAATTTTAAGCCAGTGATTCAACAACAACGACGGGTTAACCCAAAAATCCATGAAGTTATTAAGAAGGAAGTTATTAAACTCCTCGACGCCGAGATAATTTACCCCATTTCCGATAGTTCATGGGTTAGCCCGGTCCATTGTGTTCCAAAGAAAGGTGGAATGACCGTAGTGACGAATGAAGATAATGAGCTAATTCCCACACTTCTTGTTACGGGATGGAGAGTTTGTATCGACTATTGTAAGCTTAATGATGCGACCTGAAAGGACCATTTCCCACTTCCTTTTATGGACCAAATGCTAGAACGTCTAGCGGGAAATGAGTTCTATTGTTTTCTTGATGGTTTCTCCGGTTACTTTCAGATTTCGATCGATCCTCAGGATCAAGAAAAGACCACGTTTACTTGCCCTTATGGGACGTTTGCTTATCGACGTATGCCTTTTGGCTTATGTAATGCTCCAGGCACGTTCCAAAGGTGTATGACGGCCATTTTCCAAGACATGATCGAAAAGACTATGGAAGTATTCATGGATGATTTTTCGGTTTATGGAAATTTGTTTACCGCTTGCCTTGCCCATTTGGAGAAAATGCTAAAACGGTGTGAAGACACTAACTTAGTTCTCAATTGGGAAAAGTGCCATTTCATGGTTAAAGAAGGCATTGTTCTTGGCCATAAGATTTCCAAAGCCGGGATTGAGGTCGATAGAGCTAAAGTCTATGTGATCGCAAAGCTACCATCCCACCACCGTTCGAGGAATTCGTAGTTTTCTAGGTCATGCCGGTTTTTATCGACGTTTCATACAAGATTTTTCTAAGATTGCCCGACCTCTGACCCATTTGCTTGAAAAAGATGCTCCGTTCTTCTTCTCTAATGAGTGTGTTGAAGCGTTCGAGATACTTAAGAAGAAATTGACGGAAGCTCCGATTCTAGTTGCCCCCGATTGGGACTTGCCTTTTGAGCTTATGTGCGATGCTAGCGATTATGCTATCGGGGCAGTCTTGGGGCAACGTAAGACCAAATATTTCCAACTGATACACTATGCAAGTAAAACTATGACCGATGCTCAATACCATTATACGACTACTGAAAAAGAAATGTTAGCCGTCATTTATGCCTTCGAAAAGTTTCGACCTTACCTTCTTTTGAAAAAATGCATAGTGTATACGGACCATTCAGCTTTAAAATACCTTATGACTAAACAAGATGCTAAACTGAGATTAATACGGTGGGTTCTCCTTCTTCAAGAATTCAATGTCGAAATTCGAGACAAGAAAGGAGCGGAGAACCTAGCCGCCGATCATTTGTCTAGACTTGAAAATCCCCATCAAAGTGTTCACGAGAAAAAGAAAATCAATGAATCATTTCCTCTTGAGACACGTGGGAGTTTATCGCATGATTCTAGTACCCCATGGTTTGCCGACTTTGCAAATTACCATGCGGGGAATTTCATAAGGAAAGGGATGTCGTCCCAACAGAAAAAGAAATTCTTTAAGGACATTAAGCACTATTATTGGGACGATCCCTATTTGTTTAGAGTTTGTGCGGATCAAGTGATCCGGCGGTGCGTTCACGGCAAGGAAGCCGATGAAATTCTTATGGCATGCCACAATGGACCCACGGGGGGACATCATGGTGCCAATTACACCGCTAAGAAAGTGTTCGATTCCGGCTTCTATTGGCCGACGATATACTGTGATGCACAAGACTTGGTGAATTCGTGTGATTCATGCCAACGACAAGGAAAAATTTCACAAAGAGATGAGATGCCGCAAAATGCGATTCAAGTTTGTGAAATCTTTGACGTTTGGGGTATTGATTTTATGGGACCATTCCCGTCTTCTCGAGGGAATAAGTATATACTCATGGCCGTCGATTATTTGTCAAAATGGGTTGAAGCAAAGGCGCTCCCTACAAATGACGCTCGAGTTGTTGTGAAATTTTTGAAGAGTTTATTTTCCCGATTTGGAACTCCTCGTGCTATTATAAGTGATCGCGGTACTCATTTTTGTAACGATCAATTCGCCAAAGTTATGCTTAAGTATGGAGTTACCCATCGTCTTTCTACCGCGTATCACCCGCAAACGAGTGGTCAAGTTGAGGTTTCCAATTGTGGTTTGAAACGTATCTTAGAAAGGACCGTTAATGGTAATCGTGCCTCTTGGGCCGATAAGCTAGATGATGCATTATGGGCTTTTCGCACCGCTTACAAAACCCCCATCGGGTGTACTCCTTATAAGTTGGTGTATGGAAAGGCTTGTCACTTACCCATTGAATTAGAGCATAAGGCCTACTGGGCCTTGAAGCATGCTAATTTTGACCTACAAACCGCGGGTGATCATCGTAAAGTTTAATTAAATGAGTTAACCGAACTTCGTGATCAAGCCTATGAGAATTCTTTGATCTACAAAGAGAAAACGAAGAGGATTCATGATTCCAAAATCAAAAACCGCGTTTTCAACGTTGGTGATCAAGTCCTTCTTTTCAATTCTCGATTGAAGATTTTCTCGGGCAAGCTCAAAACCCGTTGGTCAGGACCATTCACCGTTACCCATGTTTTTCCTTATGGCACCATCGAGTTAGCTCAACCCGATGGTCCCAACTTTAAGGTGAATGGTCATCGTCTCAAACATTACTTCGGAGGGGATATACCACCCATGGTTGTCCCGGATCTCCAAACTTTCCCTAAGGACAATTGAATTCGGGGATCGAGTCAAGCTACGTGACTCGGTAATCAAAAACAAAGCGCTTCGTGGGAGGCAACCCATGCTTATCCATCTATCTTTTTCTTTTCTATTTTCTAATAAGTGACGTGAGGAGGGGCGACCTCTTCCATTTCTCGTGTTTTCGTGGTTGTTTGTGTATGTTCAGGATTTACCCCGATTTATGAAGACTCTCGTGCTCGTTGTTTCATCTCTTCTCCACTCGAGTTTCATTCATCGTTGCTTTTAAGGGAAATCCAAAATATCCTAATCTTATCGACTAACGTTATCTTTGGCATAATTAATAAACGGCCCTAGATTTTTGTTAGGATTACCCTTACCTTTGAAACATTGAGGACAATGTTTATCTTTAGTCTGGGGGGGGGGGTGAATCTTCGATTTGATTTGACTTGCACTTTCATTTAGTCGTTTACTCTCGCAACCCCGTTTTTCCTAAAAAATTGAAAAAAATTGAAAAATTTTGAAAAATATTGATGAAAATGGAGTGAAAAAGTACAAAAAAATGAGAAAAGTGAAAAAATTGTTCAAAAATATAATAAGTTTTTTGACACCGTGTTTGACTTTCCTACTAGGTAAGAGTGAGAATAAAAATTTTGACTTGATCCGGGCGTGTTGAGCCCTAGCTTGTTCCCCTTAACCAATATAATCTTTAAAAATGATTATCGGCTAAGCATTCGCGGATCTCATTATTTGGGATTTTAAATTTGCGAAGAACGAGAAATGATAGAGTTTCTTTAGAAGTTAGATGCTAAGCGTGGAGTAGTTGGTTCTCTTTAGAGCTCATCTAAGGTACTTGTGGCTTTTTGTTCCCACCAAATTGTTTCACCCCATATTTGTGCTAAATAATTAAAGATATTAGGTTGCCGATATTTAGTTCTTGGTCTTTTTAAAAGAATCCTTGCTTTGAAAATTGGGTACACATCAAGGTCCCGTAATAAAGTATCATATAATAATAAGTGTTAGTAGTGATATAAGACTTCGGATTGAGATCGGACCTTGGATCCTACTTCTAAAGGCGGTAGGTCTTGGACTTAAACCGTGAAGGTCCGGAGTCCCAAAGTTGCTATAAGCGTCAAAGTTATGCGTGCGTGAAAAAAAAATGATGAGAAAAGAAATAAAAAGAAAGAAAAGTCAATATTAAGTGATGCGAATAAGAGCTTAATTGTTAAGACTAAAGTTGGCACGGCGCGTGAGGTGCATGTATATGATCCTAGATCGGGCGCATGAAGTGCACGTGAAAGTACTCCTCAACTAAAGTCTATGAGTTTTGTGTTATCATTGTGTTGTGAGTCGGTTGTCATCTATTTAGGTTAACACTAGGTCATTTTTGAACGGTCACACTGTGACATTTTTGCGTGACCAAATGTATCAGCGTTAAATAAACAGCCACACTTGATCCGATTTTTGTGACCATTTCGTAAAATATTTGTCACGCATTTGTGTATATATGTGACTAGAGGGTAACTGGTAAATATTTTTCCATCATTTAGTCACGTTTAATTTGGGACGTGTGACCGATGCAAATCAGCTAGAAACATTAGTCACGCTATAGATATACATATGTGACAAATATATGTCACACAATTGA
>LBNU01036044.1:72643-94750 GCA_014162995.1 Artemisia annua | reverse complement strand
CTGAAACTAATCAAAACGAGTTAATAATTTTGTGTATTAAAAACCTTTGTGTGGTTAATCAACTTAATCCTGGTGTTTGTGTTCTGTTGCTCCCGGGTTCGAGTATAGACTCGGTTTAGTTCTTGGGTCAAACCGTTTGGGTTACGGGACTATCATGGTTTTGGAGTATATATTCATTTGGGCTCGTTCAGTGGTGGGGATCTGGTTGCCGATCATATCCTTTTTGATGTTAATCGTGTTCTATTATAACTGTTTTGGTCTCAGTTGTAATAAGCCACCCACGTGTGGTTCCGTATTGTTGTCTCTGTCCAGCCGTCCTAAACGCCGAAAGGTTGATTAGTTTGACTGGTTTGTTAAGGATGCGAAAGAGAGTGATTGGTGAAATATGTTAAATAGAATTGTTATGAGTTAGTTATTGTATCAAAGTTATATTTGGCTAACACATTTCACTTTCTATTTTTTTTTTAACGAGAGTTAGTAAGAGGAAAACCAACTGATTTGATAACCAAAAAAACATAAAAAGTTTTCAATGTAGTTATAAAGGTGTAAGTATGGTGTGCTTTAATGACGATAGAGTGGTATATCAAAGTTGTGTATAACTGTTAATAAATTCGGATATAGTAGCGAGTTAGCGTAAACTTTTGATTACGTTGTTTTTGGATAAGGATGGGATAACGCTTTCAAAGTTGAAGTGACAATGGGATCTAAGTCCTTGGGTTGTGACGTATAATAGTTGAATCGTATATTAAGATTGATATACGTTTGGACAATTATTGGGCTTTATTGGACAATTGGAACATTGGCCGATATGGGACTTATTGAGACTTGAAACGAATAACTATTATATATATTAGACTCATATACGAATTGTTACAAATATAGTGTTTGATTCGTAACGAATATATCAATAAGAAAATTACAATGTACTAGATAGGAACCAAAAGAATGTTCTTTATTATCTTTCTATTAACTTATGGGACGAATGACTAAGCTATTTTGAGAAAGAAATTGAGTTATCGATTATAGTCCCAACGTTTATCTTGAAATTGTCCATATTATAAGTGGAAGCGTCATGACCGAAACTTTTATTTAAAAGCAGTTCTAAACTGTGACAGTTTCATTTCTATCTTTTAAGATACTTTTATAAAAACCACAAAGAATTTAAAATGAATAGTTTTATTTAAACTTCAAAACCTTTCGTATTTGAATTAATAACTTGTTGATTTCCTTTATAAAAACAAGTACATTTTATATAAACCATTTGGGTTTATGGGGTATAACGCCGAACTGTACTCTATTTACTATGTATTGTTAATCGTCGTCATTTTCTAGATTTCCATTGATAGTAACTATGATTTAGTTAATATCTACAATTATGTCGAGGTGATACGCCTCTTTGGCGTGAGTTGTGTATTAACGTCTTTTCCGATATTGGTGTTGATAGTATTTTGAGTCTATGTCTTCTTACCACACCACACGAAACATAAAAGCCTTTCTTACAAAATATGGATAGCTTAACATATGGTAGGATAAAAGTAAACTGAAATTCGAAGTCAATCACACTGAAAACTTATGACAGCAATCGTCTCTATATAGACTTTATTTTGTACGAACTATATTAAGAATTATCTATGCGTATTAGGGAAGTACTCTCGTGTTCGTTACTACTTTGTTGCCGTCGTGGCCCATCTTTGGATATTGTTGTGGATTTACTCTTGATGCCAATTGTGGTCGGTCGTGATCTTGCATTGCTGTGGCTAAGGTAAGTTCATTAGCCCCCCCTTCTTTTAAATAAGTTTTCAATAACTATTTGGGGGAGAGATACATGCTCTTTACTAAATGCATGAATCACGACCGACACAACTTGCATCAAGAGGTAAATCTCCACAACAACTATTCCCAAAAGATGGGCACGACGGCACCAAGTAATACGAACACGAATACTTCCTATATACGGCATACATGAATCTTAAAATATAGTTCGGTAGCAATAATAAAGTCTCGTCATACTGAAGACGAGTGTCTCATGTTTTCGTGGACTTACGAATGCGATTACTTATAAAAAGTCTAAGCGTATCCATATTTTGTAGAAGTCTTTGATGTTTCGGTGTGGGTGTGGTAAGAGACATAGATCTCAAGAATACGTTACTCACGACCAAAATGAAAAGAGCGTTAAGTACACAACTCGGCCGTCCAAGAGCGAAATAGGCGACCATCGACCATAATTGATAGATATTAACTAAAACTCAAGTTAATCAATGAAAATCTACGAAAATTGACGACGACTATAAACCATATAATTTCTAATAATTTTAGATAAGTTTCCAGCGAATGTATATACTCTGTTAACGAAACAATTAAAAATAAAACGGAACATGGAGCTTCGTCTTACCAACGCGACGGAAACAGGAGTGGTGGTGTCTTTACGAGTACAACTCGAACCAACACGCATCAATCCGAAACCACGAGCAAAACACGAACCCTAACTCTAACAAAACTCAGATCTGAAACTCTAACACGACTCGGTAACGCCAACTAGTGTCAACACACGATCTTTTGGTCTTGATGATGGTGATGGCAGTGGCGGTACGCAGTGGCAGAAGGTGTTAGTAGTGGTGACCGTGGTTTTTGATGGTGGTGGCTATGTAACTTGCGAACCTACAGTAAAACCAAGCCACAAATAGCAAAAGATATATATATATATATATATATATGAGTTATGGGTGAGGGTTTTTACACGCGTACGTGGTGATGAAGGTGATGTTTAGAGCGCGTGCACCACGAGATCATGGTGGAAGTGGTGTGGTGATGTTGTCTGGTGCTAGTTTGATGGCGGTAGGGGGCGGTGAGCGGTGGTGAGGACACCATGGTGGCGTCGGCAGGAAACCCTAGAGAGAAGAGGGGAGGGTGACGGCTAGAGAGAGAGGTGTGGGTTTGTGAACCCTAAAAATGAAATGGAAGTATTATACTTCCCCTTTTATACCCAAATAAAATAAATAAAGATGTTAATTACAACTTGTAAGGTTTAGGAAAGATGAGGGGCGCGGGGTAAAATATACCACAAGGACCATAGCTGTAGTTTATCAACTCTTTCACGAAACAAGGTTCGGGGCTCGTTTAGGCTAGTAACCGATTAATTCATGGCACGGGAAATATGCCAACGTGTTCAAAATAATATTTCCATTAAGATTGACTATAAATATGTCTCAATTCTCGAAAATGAAACCAAACTCAAAATAGATGAACTTTTCTCCACATAGAACTTGTATGGAATTTTGCGGGTTGTCACAGAAGGTGAATGGTAAAGATGTGTGTGAATTTATTGTTGTTGATTGACTGACAGTGGTGAGGAGGGATGGAGGTTGACGAAGAGTGGTGAGGTAGAAGAAGAAGGTGTTTGAGTTAGATATTGTGCGTTGCTGGTAGTGGGACCCATTTATAAATAGGACAAACAAAGAAATTAAAAATAAATTAATAAAAAGTAAAAAATAAATAAAAATAAAATACATTAAAGGACAAAAATAGTGAAAAGACCAACCTACCCTCATGTGCATCCTCATATGCCTGACTTGTGACTGAAGATAACGAGAAAAACTAACAATCGTTAGAAAATTGGACCATTGGCGTAATATTTTCTAAATCTTAGACTATAAAAGCAAGACTTCGCGTTTTTGGATGTCGTATGAAATCTGGCCCGTTCATAGGGACTAATGGTGTAATTTACTCTTGATTTTAAGTATTTTTTATCTATTTATTTATTATTTTTTTTAAATTACATTTTTAGTGATTGTGATTTGCATGGTATTTCACTTTTAGTCCAATTTTTTAAAGAAGTTTCAACTTCGGTCCAAATTTAAAACACCTTTTCCATTTTCTGTCCAATTTCAGCAACGCCGTTAATTTATTTTCACTTTGATTGTTAACTAAAAGGGTATTTTAATATGAGTAAATTATCACAACCAATTAGACTCTAAACGTAAATTGAATCATGTCAACCTCCAAAACCTCTATAATCTACCATTTTCTTATAACCAAATTACACAAGAAAAGGAAGTAGTTGTTTCCCCTCTAAGCATTATTGACACATATAGCCAAACACAATTTTTGCAACTAATTCCATCATAAAACTAGGTTAAGAATTAAATGAAGCACTAGAATGAAAACCTACCATCGGTTTTGGTGTGATATTATACAATGAAACAAACAAAAAAATAGAGTGATGGTTTTGGTGAATGGTGGAGAGGTGGTGGGTTAAGATTGGAAATGTGGGGCATTGTTTTTGCACGGTGGAGATTAATTAGAGTCAAAGTGTTTTTGTTTGGATGGGATTGCTAGCGTGGCAATTACAAAAGGAGTACTACATCAACTACTGTATATCATTAAACTTCTTCATTAAAATGTTTTTTTACATATCATTTCTATTTCAACATCTAAAAACATAAATAAATACACACACCTCTAAACATACTTCATTTTTATCCTCTTCAACTTAATTCTTCTATCGAGTGTCAACTATTTCATTCTTCAACCTATTCTTATAAACACAACTCTAAAAATACAGACAAATAAGTGTTTGGTAGGATTTTGTAAAGTTGATAATAATAATAATAATAATAATAATAATAATAATAATAATAATAATAATAATAATAATAATAATAATAATAATAATAATAATAATAAATAATTTAACATATTAAATTAAAAAAATTATAATGAAAATCATACGAAAATATATATATAGGAACGCAAATGCGACAGCGTCACTTTACAAGTGTGAAGCTGTCAGCTCGCCGTCATTAGGATTTCAAAAACTGTACCGACTTAGTTGTGATGGTGTCACCTTAAGGGTTGTGACGCCGTCACTCTTCACTTTTCTGGTTTTGACGCCGTCAGCTCTAGACCGCCACCATCCTCTGAAGCGTCACTTGTAAATTTTATAGTTGGATCATCTTCGTAACTCTTTAAGTGACGGCGTCACGTTGTAGTTGTGACGCCGTCCCATCTCATTTTTGGGACGTTTTCGTGACTTGGTCGTTTTTTTGTCCAATTGAGCCAAAAACACGTCAATTTCCAGCATTTGCTTCCCAAGTACCTAAAACTCAAATAGAAAACGATTTAGGGCAATAAATTATCAAATATGTACGAGTTTAAAGGCTAAATGACCCTTAAAAATGCATGATTTTACACCTCATCAGGTATTGAAACTTATAGTCAAACTGTTCATCCTCTTCCTAATCACTTTAAATTTTTTGTATTCCGACCCGATGCTACAGGTCAAATTAGTTTTATGCATTTGATGAGTATTTACAAATGAGGGAACATTGTTCACACGATTGTCTAGACCATTTTACTAAGTGCATTATCCAACTATAAATTAACATTTTTTTTAAATAAATTTTTTTAAAAATAAGTTTTTTTTTAAAAAAATTAAATTTAAAAAAAAATAAATTAAAAATAAAAAATAATTTATAAAAAAATATTTTTTTTTAATATATTTTTTTAGAATTGTTATTTAGAAAAAATGAATTTTTAAAAAAAATCAACAAATATATATATTTTTTTCATTTCTCGGATCAAGTCTCTGTTGTTACCAAATATTAGAATTGAACAAAATTCTCTACTGATTTCTATTCTCTGAATTTATATTCTCTGCTTCATTTCTATTCTCTGAAATTCTCTCTACCAAACGTGCCCTAAACGTAAATTGAATCATGTCAACCTCCAAAACCTCTATAATCTACCATTTTCTTATAATCAAATTACACAAGAAAAGGAAGTAGTTGTTTCCCCTCTAAGCATTATTGACACATATAGCCAAACACAATTTTTGCAACTAATTCCATCATAAAACTATGTTAAGAATTAAATGAAGCACAAGAACGAAAACCTACCATCGGTTTTGGTGTGATATTATACAATGAAACAAGTGAAACAAAAAAAAAATAGAGAGTGATGGTTTTGGTGAATGGTGGAGAGGTGGTGGGTTAAGATTGGAAATGTGGGGCATTGTGTTTGCATGGTGGAGATTAATTAGAGTCAAAGTGTTTTTGTGTGGATGAGATTGCTAGCGTGGCAATTACAAAAGGAGTACTACATCAACTACTGTATATCATTAAACTTCTTCATTAAAATGTTTTTTTACATATCATTTCTATTTCAACATCTAAAAACATAAATAAACACACACACACCTCTAAACATACTTCATTTTTATCCTCTTCAACTTAATTCTTCTATCGAGTGTCAACTATTTCATTCTTCAACCTATTCTTAAAAACACAACTCTAAAAATACAGACAAATAAGTGTTTGGTTGGATTTTGTAAAGATGATGATGATGATGATGATGATAATAATAATAATAATAATAATAATAATAATAATAATAATAATAATAATAATAATAATAATAATAATAATAATAATAATAATAATAATAATAATAATAATAATAATAATAATTTAACATATTAAATTAAAAATTATAATGAAAATCATACGAAAATATATATATAGGAACGCAAATGCGACAGCGTCACTTTACAAGTGTGAAGCTGTCAGCTCGCCGTCATTAGGATTTCAAAAACTATACCGACTTAGTTGTGATGGTGTCACCTTAAGGGTTGTGACGCTGTCACTCTTCACTTTTCTGGTTTTGACGCCGTCAGCTCTAGACCGCCACCATCCTCTGAAGTGTCACTTGTAAATTTTATAGTTGGATCATCTTCGTAACTCTTTAAGTGACGGCGTCACGTTGTAGTTGTGACGCCGTCCCATCTCATTTTTGGGACGTTTTCGTGACTTGGTCGTTTTTTTGTCCAATTGGGCCAAAAACACGTCAATTTCCAGCATTTGCTTCCCAAGTACCTAAAACTCCAATAGAAAACGATTTAGGGCAATAAATTATCAAATATGTACGAGTTTAAAGGCTAAATGACCCCTTAAAAATGCATGATTTTACAACTCATCAGGTATTGAAACTTATAGTCAAACTGTTCATTGGGTCAAATTAGTTTTAGTGTTATTATGAAATGCACGTCTGCCATACGTCAATTGGCATATGGCATAAAACCGGATGCATTTGATGAGTATTTACAAATGAGGGAACATTGTTCACACGATTGTCTAGACCATTTTACTAAGTGCATTATCCAATTGTATATGCCCGAGTTTTTTTTATAAAACCTGATGTGAATGACTTTCAAAATTTATACAACGCACATAACACGGTTCATGGGTTTCCGAAAATGCTTGGAAGCATTGATTGTATGCACCGGGAATGGACTAATTGTCTGAACGAATGGCACGAGTAATTTGGGAGAGGTGATAAAAATACCCAACTATATGCTTGAATACGTTGCGTCATACGATTTGTGGATTTGACAAGCAATTTTTGGGATAGCGGGTGCAAATAAGAATCTTACCATTTTTGTAGAATTATAAGAAACTTATATTGAATCCCTGAGTTCAGAATACAAAAGACAATATATATAGAATAGAATACACATGGGCCTAATACATACGCGCCTAATCCTAATAATTATCGTCTAACACTCCCCCGCAGTTTGAGCGAGAGGAGACCGAACACTCAAGTTGTCACAAAACTCAGCAAACAAGGCAGACTTATCAGCATACTGAGACCGAGAAGGAACATGTAGAACCCGAACTTGACCAGTAGCAACCAAATAACGAACAAAATGAATATCAATCTCAATGCGCTTTGTCCTTTGATGCTGAACAGGATTAGAGGACAAGTACACTGCACTCACATTATCACAATAAACAATAGTAGCTGAGGACAACGGTGTATGAAGCTCACGAAGCAGATTCCCCCGCCAACGTGTCTCAACAACAGCATAGGCAACACCACGATACTCAGCTTCAGCACTGGAACGAGTAAGCGTTGGTTGACGCTTAGAGAACTAGCATAGTAAATTGTTGCCAAGAAAAACACAATAACCTGATGTAGATCGGCGAGTAGTGGGACAACCAGCCCAATCAGCATCCGAATAAGCAACCAAAGAGTCAGTAGTAGAAGAAAATAATTGTAAACCATATGCTAGAGTCCCCTGAAACATAGCGTAAAATCCTCTTAAGATCAGAGAAATGTGGCTCACGAGGATCATGCATATGCATAGGCAAACCTGCTGCACAGCATAAGTAATATCAGGTCTAGTAAATGTGAGATACTGAAGAGAACCTGCAAGACTCCGATATAACTTAGGATCAGAAACCGGATCACCATCATCACCCAATTTAGTGTAAACAATATGAATCGTGCCTCTATTGCCTCACCAAACAGTTTATGATATACATCGATATGGAATAATCTAGAACCGGGCTTGAGCCCAATATACGGGCTATCAAATACAGGCTAACATTTAGACTCAGTGTCAACAGGAGTTTGAGAAGGGTTACAACCAACCATATGTGCACGCTCCAAAATCTCCATAGCATACTTACGCTGTGACGAAAACATCCCAGAAGAGTCACGCGTAACCGACACACCCAAAAAATAGTTAAGAGCACCCAAATCAGTCATAGATCGAGAACTCCTTATGCAAAGAAGCAATAATCTGCTGTAATAAACGATCAGAGGAAGCAGTGAGCAGGCTTATTAACAGATATAGGAGAATGAAAAGGTAAGCTTTTAACGTCATTCACATTATTTCGATGTGGCTCACAACGTCAGCAGCACACTAATCTAATGAAACCATTTGTACCGCTGTTCTGAACAGATGGCCTATCATGAACTGTTGATACCTTTGGTTTTGGAAAGGCAAGACCCTTTGTTGTAACTTTGTTGAAACATGTAATAGATTATTTGTGAAAATGTTAAAATAGTTTGAATTTGTCAAGTTGGGTTGTTGGATCTTAGGAGGAAAAGTTAGCTGTTATAAAAATTTTATTACTCCTTATTTTTAAAGGGTAATGTTATCCCCTTGTTTCCATATCTCGGACATCTCAAAGCGCCTTTAAACCCAATATCATACCTTTAAGGGTGTGTTTGGTTGAGTTTTTTTTTGGTGAGTGTAGTGTTTTTAAAAAGTATTTAACAAAGTATGTATAATTAAAAGTATTTAACAAAGTATTTAACTATTTCCTTTTACAGAACTGGTATGAGAGATGAGGTATTAGCAGCCATTCCTGCCCATCTCACTAATATGTTGTCATTTGCCAACGTAATATCAAATTAGAATATAATAGTAATAAATTAAATCAGCCATGGTCTACGTCCTCATCAACAATGTTCTTGTCATTCCCAACTCCGTCACTGGTGACGGCGATGATGTATGGCAAAATTCCAATGTGATCACTCAAGTGAAGATAGGATACTTCCGTATGAAGTTTACGATAATTGTGGTTTTCATATGGTTCCCAAGTTTATCATGATATTGGGTTTTGTTACTTTTGTATCGGTTGCGAATCAACAAAAACGTTAGAGACTTTATTTTGTTGTCGTAAGAATCATCAAAAGAACACATAAAATTCATTCGAGTGATGACGTTGGAAACATTTACTGTCGGCAATGACAATGATAATGGATGAAGGAGACGAGGACGTTGAAGAGGTTTCTTTTCGTTGTTCTGTTAAAAGAAAAATAAATAGTTACATATTATGTTAATTATTTCTGAAAGTACATACTTTGTTAATTAAAAAATTTAAATACTATGGTTAACTAAAAAAACTCGTGTTTGGTTTGTAGACAAGAATCACTATAGGTTTGGGTTTGATAACATAGTGAAAGGGAATGGGTATGACTCTAGATGGGTTTGGGCTAAGCCCTATCTTGTAGATTTCATTCCCAGTTTTAAAACCAATATCTATAAAACAAATGTCAATTATTAATTTTATTCTCATTCCTTATTCTTAAACCCATATTCCAAACACACCCTAAATTTTTCACATGTTCGGGTCGGCTAATGTTTTTAAACAGACGGGGAGTTTTGGTTTTGTTATTGGGTCAAAAGGAGTTCGGGTCATTCTTATATATTTTGACACATGATACAAAATGATTTTCAAGCTATATAGATCATTGGTATATCTTTTAAGAAATAATTATGTTTCAGTAATTTTATTTATTTATTTTTTTTTGCATACATGGTATTCTTTTCTAGCAACATCGCTCATATATCCATTTATATCATTGCAAACTAGTTTTCTCTATCCTATATGTAACTTTGGAATGAGGATCCTGGAATTTAAGCTCGTGTCAGCTTAGAGGTTTTTGAAAGATCTATTCATAATTATAAATTACTATTTACTTAGGAGGTTAGTAAAGCCTGAAAATGAAGTGGTAGCAATTGCATAATGACTCCTAATATATCTAGAACAAACCTAACTAATAAAATATGGTATGTCATATTCTGCCTAAACTATGAATCATGGCACTGTGGCCGTGGAAAGCCGATATCTTCTTATGCCAAATATATGTCTGCTGCTCATGTTTATACATGCTTCTGTCTTGTTATTTGTTTATGCAGTGTTATTGTAATGTTTACATATAAAACTGAATATATGTCTGCTGTTATGTAGTGTTGATGTATAAAACTGAATAACCCTTCTTTTACTTATAAACTCAAAAGATAAAAATAAGCATTACAAATAAGCAGAACATATCTTTTTAGTGAGGTTCATGTACCATTGGCACGAAGTCAGTTGCAAAAGTAACTAACATGGAAAGTGTGATGAGATTTTAATATTTTACATTTAAGGCAATTGTGGAAATATTAGTATAGTTTAAAATGGTATGTTTTCCTTTGGTTATAACTGTTAACAATAATATGAAACAGAAAAGGAAACAGGGAGAGGAAGCATCTGTGATTGGAGGGTTCAAGATAGCCCCACTAATTCAAATAAAAAGAAAGCCATGATCAATGATAAGGCTGATGAAATTTTGGTATTTTCTACTAATGCATCTTTGGCACAGAATTCTTTATAATGATTTCTCAATGCCTAGGTGGTTAAAATGATATGCTCTTTTGTCGAAATGGTACTGTTAATACTAGTAATGACAGCGTCTTTTAGATATGTAGAGGTTATTAGTTTATGAATAAAGACTTCCATATAGGAATAAAAGGTATGATCAGTAGTCGGTACTTAATCAAATGGAATATGTAGAGACCGATCAGTTAACTACGAGTTCAGTTAATATTTATGAAAATATGGTCAGTAGTCTGGTTTCGCTTTTAAAACGTTCCACAAGGACCATAGTTTTCTTTTATTTCATATATGCCCATAGAGCAATAAAAGGTCCTGTCGGTAGTCTAGTTTCCCTTTTAAAACATTCCACAAGTTAGAACCATAGTTGTTGTTGTTGTTGTTGTTGTTGTTTTTTTTTATTTTTTTTTTTTTATTTTTTTTTTTTATTATTTTTTCCCCCTTAATTTCTTAGATGTCTCATGAGGATCACAAGTCACAATAGTGACCTTTTGTGAGTGAATCTGTCACGAAATCCTGATAACAGCTCCAAGCCTTTGTGCCCCTGACAATTTATGCCTTGTTGCCATTATTATATTATCATGTTAACCTTATACTATTGGGGATAGTTTGTTGGACTTGGGTGTATTTTGGTATATAGTTTATGTGCTTTGAATTTACTATTTTTATGGAGGGGACTGGGAGGATGAAGATTATGAAGATTACGTTGAGGCTCGAGATGATGTGTAGCTGAAGTATGGATGCTTGGTATATTGGTAAAAGTAGATTCCCCACATAGGGATTTTACAATTGTTGTCAAGCAACTTTTTCTTTCTTTTCTTTTGTACCATTATTGTTCAAAACATATGCAGAAACATATGCAATGAAGATTTTCCTGTCGCCACGAAAGCCCTTTTTCTTGTAGTGGATCATGTAAACCCCAAACTTATTATAAGTAGATGTATATATCACACATCTACTTATTATATATGTTGTTGCCATCATATTCGTCCATTGATTTTGTTTCTGCTAATTGTTTGTTGTTCCTTGTTACTACTTTATGAAACTATATTTCCATGTTTTGAACATCTGATAATTGCACTTAGGAAACGTAATACTCCGTAAGAAACAGTGTTTGGCGACCGTTTTTTAAAAATAGTGTTTAGCCACGAAGGTTTAGCTTTTGAATTTTGTTTAAACACTCCTGTTGGAAATACGCTAAGTAGATGTGTTTAGCTTTTATGACAATCTACATTTTATAATTAATCTTGCAACTATGATATACAATATATGTGTAGTCTTCCATATCCCAAGTCTTTTTAGAAGTCTCCTGTGATCGATCATACATGGAAAATAGTTATTATCAATCAAATTGTCTTGGCCAAGCTGGGAAGGAATATGTTGATAATAGACCATAGGTTGCATAATTAGCGTTCAAACCCTATCCCAAGTCTTCTTAAAAGTCTTCGGTGATTATAGACCATAGGTGATGCTAGTCGTGCAACTTGGGTTGCATGATTAATGTCACAATGAAATCTAAATGTCGTCTTCCCAATCTCAAGTCTTCTTTAAAGTCTTCTCTGAGTATACATGCAAACTAGTTATTATCGATCAAATATTGATTTGCTCAAGCTGATAACGAATTTGTGGATAGCATTCTCTTCACAATTTGCGTGTCGCGAACGTTAAACATTAAATTTAGAAAATATCAGCCTCTTCGAGTTTGAAGCTTGTACTAGATAAGTGTCTCAACAGCAAAGTATAATAAAGGAAATATAATTTTCTTATTAGTTATTGTTTATCCTAAACTTTTTGTTATTATAATCTGTTCATCTTATTTGCTAATATTGTTCCGTCCTATATATAAACGATTGTAGGGGTGTCTTTATCGCCAATTAATAATTGTTTTAAAAACTATGCTCTCAATGAAAATTCTTGGTTAAGATGATTTGTGGAAGCCATTCATTTCACCAGTTGCATGTCACGTAAGTTAACATGCAAAACTAAGTATAAGAAGCCAATACTTGTTCTCACAATTTAAAGTAAAAGTAAGTATAAAAAGCCAATACTTGTTCTCAAATGGATAGACTCAAATAAATATGTTTAACTGAACGTGTCATTATTTTGTTTCATTACATACAAAACTTGCCATCATTATTAATATACTTAACTTAAAAAGCTACAAAGGACCTAAGTTATGTAATAAAGGACTCTGTACTAAAAAAGGACATAAATATGATACGTGCTAAAATAGTTCAAGCATCAGTACTCAAGAAGCTGTTACTAAAAGGGCGGGAAAATCAGTTAGTTTAGTTTTCCTGTTTTTCTTGTATAAATACCAAACTATCATTTCAGTTGTAATCATTCACTAATTCAAGATTGTAATCTTTCTCTCTCAAATTCCATTACAACTTCTGTGAATCATTGATATCAAATACGGTTACATTTCTTCTTCATATGTTCCCCTGTTTGATTATCACATAACGACTACATTTCACATTGATTTCTAGTTGNAAAAACTTTTTTTTTTTTTTTTTTTTTTTTTTTTTTTTTCCAAACTCTTTTAAATGTAAAAGTTCAACCTTCAAATAAGTTCTCATATCTTATAAGTTAGTATTCCTTCAGGCGCCACCAAGGATTTATGCTAAAAGAATAGTTAACAAATTGAATTATTGTGTAAAATAATTCATTGAGACATTTTATCAAACAGGTTATGTGCATATTACAACGACTTGTTTGAACAAGAGAAAATAACACTTTAATAGATTTGATATAAAACGCAACATGAACAAAAAAAACCCACTAAATTTATTAAAGGCAAATGATATTGCCACATTGCAATTTACTACATCCACATTAAAATCATGCATCATGACAAAAAATATTTTGTCCTTATGCATGATTTTAATGTGGATGTAGTAAATTGCAATGTGGAAGTATCAACCCCCTTTATTAAAACATTACCTGATCAGTCACGCCTTTAATCAAATACAAAACAGCTTAAAGTCTTCTGTGATTATATATATTATTTCTTCATTTATATATATTATTTCTTCCATATCCCAAGTCTTGGTCAAATAATTAATGTGATAAGCTTGCATATCCCAAGCCTTCTTAAAAGTCTTGGTCAAATAATTAATGTGATAAGCTTGCATATCCCAAGCCTCCTTAAAAGTCTTGGTCTAGATGATAAGGAATTTGTGGAAGCCATTCATTTCACCACTTGCATGTCACAAACTGATAACATGCAAAAACCAATAATTCATTTGTAAATTTCCAAAAATGAAGTCACCACAAGCAATAATTTTAAGTAAATTTCCAAAAATGAAGTCACCACAAGCAATAATTCACTTATCATCTTCCTCTCTTATTTCCTTTCTCTTTTACGGTCTCGCGATAACATGTCTCACTTCCGCCACTGTCTCTGCTTCATATGACGGTAATGAGACTGATTATCACGCTTTGTTGTCATTTAAGTCAAAGATCACCCATGATCCATACAATGTTCTAACCTCGTGGAACCATTCCTTTCATTTCTGTGACTGGAGTGGTATTTCATGTGGAAAGCGGCACAAACGAGTGACTGCTGTAGAACTGTCTTCGAAAGGCTTAGAAGGCTCGTTGTCTCCTCATGTGGGAAACCTCAGCTTCCTCCGTCTCCTTTCTCTCTGGAACAACAACTTTCAAGGAACCATTCCTCATGAACTTGGTCATCTATCTAGGCTGCGTCGTCTTGGTCTTCATCAAAACAAATTCAGTGGAGTCATTCCAACAAACTTGTCTGGTTGTTCTAACCTCGAAGACCTTTTCCTCAATCTAAACGAGCTAACTGGAAGCATACCCAAGGAGATGAGTTTACTCTTGAAACTTACTCGTCTTGTAATTTACGTCAATAAGTTAACAGGTGGAATCCCACCTTTCTTGGGGAATATTACATCAATGGAAGTTTTCGCTGTTGAAGGGAACCCGTTGGGTGGGAGCATTCCAGATACCTTGGGTCATTGGAAAAGCTTGACGTCATTTTACTCCGGTGAGTGCAACTTATATGGAAGCATCCCTCCTTCCATTTTCAACCTCTCACTCCTAGTTAATCTTTCCTTAGCTGGTAATCACCTCACTGGTAGTCTTCCTTCCCAAATTGGTAATCAGCTCCCAAATCTTGAGCTCCTTCAGTTAAGGGATAACGAACTCACCGGAGTTCTTCCACCTTCTCTTTCTAATTGCTCTAAATTATGGTTTCTTGAAATGAGTGACAACAATTTTAGTGGGAAGTTGACTATCGACTTTTCAAAACTAAGAGATATTTATGAAATTAGATTACAGAATAACAACTTCCATGGACGTGGAGAAGCTGATGACCTGAGGTTTGTTGATTCTCTGAAAAACTGCACCAGATTATTACAGTTGATACTTACTAATTGCAACCTTATAGGTGTGCTTCCTGTATCAATAGGTAATCTCTCTCATCAACTCAGCTCTTTATATTTAGGACACAATCAGTTATTTGGAAGCCTACCTTCAAGTATAGGTAGTCTAGTTGGTTTGACCACTTTATATTTACAAAATAATAGATTCAAAGGAAACATCCCCACTAGCATTGGTAACCTTCAAAAGCTACAAGTTCTTAGTCTNTTATAGGAGTACTTCCGATATCAATAGGTAATCTTTCTAATCAACTCAGCTTTTTAAGTTTAGGAGACAATCAATTATTTGGAAGCCTACCTTCAAGTATAGGTAGTCTAGTTGGTTTGACCACTTTAGATTTAGGAATTAATTTATTCAAAGGAAAGATTCCCAGTACCATTGGAAAACTTCAAAACCTACAGTATCTTTGTCTATCTAGCAACCAATTTTCAGGGCCTATCCCTGAAACCATCAGGAACCTATCACTGTTGACTAAACTTTTTTTATATTCCAACAAATTAGAAGGCCATATTCCATCAAGCCTTGGGAATTTAAAAAACCTTATTGGGTTAAACCTTGAAGACAATAGACTCACCGGTAAAATACCCAAGCAGCTTCTTCAACTTCCATCACTAACTAATTTTTTAGCTCTTTCATACAACAACCTTTCTGGTTCCATTCCATCAGAGATTAAAGACCTCAAGATGTTAAGCGAGCTCTATTTATCTTATAATAATTTATCAGGCAACATTACTAGTAGCCTTGGTGAGTGCACTAGCCTTACATGGTTAGACCTAAGTGGCAACAAATTTCAAGGCGTAATACCATCTTCATTCAGTTCCTTGGGAGGATTGGGGGTACTAGACATTTCTGAAAATAATTTATCAGGCAGAATTCCACAATTTTTTGGCAAATGGAAATCCTTAGAGTTTTTGAACCTATCCTTTAATGATTTTGAGGGTGAAGTACCGGTTGAAGGAGTGTTTGCCAATGCAAGTTTATTTTCAGTTTTGGGGAATGATAAGCTTTGTGGTGGTTTGGTTACTCTTGGGTTACCCAAATGCAAGGAGACGGGTAGTAAGAAAAAAAGGTTTCCTTTCTTCATATTTGTCATGGTGAGTGCACCAACGTTGCTCATCGTATTATGTTGTGTGTATCTTTTGTGTAAGAAGAAACGGAATAGTCAACAATCTCAGTCATCAAGGAGTGAACGGTTCATGAAGGTTTCATACGGTCAACTTCTCAAGGCTACTGATGGCTTCTCTGGAGCAAATTTGATTGGACAGGGTGGATTCAGCTCTGTCTATAGAGGGATCCTCAATTCCGATGATGACAAATCTGTTGCAATCAAAGTTCTGCATCTTCAAAATCGAGGAGCTCGGAAAAGTTTTGTAGCAGAATGTGAAGCTTGGCGGAATATCAGACACCGTAATCTGTTGAATATAATAACTTCATGTTCAAGTACTGATTTCCAAGGCAATGATTTTAAAGCGTTGGTTTACGAGTTTATGCCCAATGGAAGTGTACACGATTGGCTTCACTCAAGTGCATATACATCGAAACTGAACCTTCTTCAAAGAATACATATTCTTAGAGATGTTGCCACTGCACTTGATTATCTTCACAATCGCTGCCAAACAACGATTGTTCACGGTGACTTGAAGCCAAGTAACATTCTACTTGATGATGATATGGTGGCTCATGTTGGAGACTTTGGCTTAGCTCGACTACTTGGTACAGACTTAAACCAAAACAGCTCATCCGGGGTTAAAGGAACAATTGGTTATGCACCTCCAGGTAATTCCACTTTTATTCCACGATGCTTATATTTATTTACAGGTTAAAGTTTGTAAATTAATCAATTGTTATTCATTTGTAGAGTATGGTATTGGGAGCGAGATGACAAGTTGTGGGGACGTCTACAGTTTTGGAATATTATTACTAGAGGTGATGACTGGGAAAAGGCCGACACATGACATGTTTAAGGAAGGTCTTAGCCTTCATAAATTTGCTAACATGGCATTACCAGATCATGTAATAGATGTTATTGATGATGATGCAATTGTGTTGCAAAGTACTGAAGCAAATGCAAAGAAAGTGGAAGAATGTTTGGTTGCAACTATAAAGATTGGAGTATCGTGCTCTGTGGATTCACCACCACAACGAATGAAAATAGAAATTGTTGTCAATGAGTTGCAGCGTATTCTCGATGTGCTTCAAAATATATAAGGTACTATGTTCTGCCTTTTTGTAAAATCTTATTTACATGAGTTTGTTAAAAATCATCACTAAAATGGTTTTATTTTTCAACTCTTTCAGGCCTAAAGCTTGTATGGTGAAGTTGTAGGAAACTGCAACAAGGAGTGCATGTCATAGTTAAATAAATGTTAAGTTGTTAAAGATGTTCGTAATTGTGGTTTAATTTTCATGTTGCATAAGTGTACGAAACATAAGAGTACGTTTACATTCTCGGTGACGTATCATATGTATCAAGCATGTTTGTATGTTATTTGTGTTCTTTGACTTTCAATTTCATAAATTTGACTTTTTTATGAATATCTGAATGAGAAAGCTCAAGGCTTCCCCCTCTTCTGGTTTCGAGCAGTGTATGGTTCAATTTTATAGAAAGTTAACCTCATGTTTGGTATACCGTATTAAAAATGTGTCAATAATGACCAATGTGTATTTCTGATTCATAAAGCAGCTCGAATATTTTGATACTTTTTGTATTCCTTATACAGTTAGTACAACTCTATTTTCATCGGATAAGTGTTTGGATAAGCAATCCCAAACTCAAAACTGCGTATTGATGTTCAGTCTAAGCAAGCCCAAACAGCCCTTTAGCAATTAATTATGTTTGAAACCAACCAGTGATTAGTATAATCCTGTCTATATCTTACAAGACTGAAATGACCCAAACTGACCCGTTTTAAGCTATTTTTAATTTTATTTTCTTATTTTCTTACTTTGATGTTTTAGGATGACGCATGATATGCAGCGTTCGGGTATTCTAAAAGTTTTGTCACCAAGTTTTACAAATGATTAATATGCCATATTTAATTTTTTCATGAAATGACCCGAACTGACCCATTTTAAGCTATTTTTTAATTTTCATATCTTTTTTACATAGCCCAAACCGACATGTAGGACCTGAATTTTATGTTACAAGGCATTTACTTTCAAGCTGAATTACATAACACAAGATGTGTTAGTATGAAAGTATGTATGTTTGTGTTTAAGGTTGAAACCAAACAGTGAGTATAATCTAAAAAACGTTTTAAGTACAAAGGATGTGGGTGACTCCCACATCTCAGCCCGAACCGACATGTAGGATCTGAATTTTAAGCTATGAAAGACCAGAACCGACATGTTGGACCTGTTTCTTAAGATATGTTTATACTATCTTTTTTACATAACCTGAACTGAACCATTTTATACGGGTTGATGTAGCCAGAAAAACAGCTCCAAGGGGCTTGTTGCAGCTCTGTAAAATAAAGAAAAAAAAAAAAAATTGGTACTCTCCATTAATAAGTAGTCAGTATGTTAATTATGAGTGCAAAAGTAATATATCTGATATCATTAAAATTATTTGATTTGGGAGGTTCTATGTACTGGGCACCGTTTTTTTCTCCGAGTTACTTTTTTATTTACCATTCAAAAGTAAAATGGGTCTAAATAGCCATCTGTACTAGTGTTGGTTAGTTGCTGTACTGATTGGTTTTGGAATTTGTTAACACTAACAGATGGCTGTGTTTACAAAACAAGCATAACCCATAATGCTTTTAAAGGATGACTCGTCCGATATGGCTAAGATTTCAAGAAAGGTTCCAACCTTGTTCGTGAAGTTCAGGACACCACCGAGAATCACCAGTTAGTTACTTTTTTTACAAATCTAACATTAATTCAGACTAATAATTACTAATTGCTTAAATTACATCAGGAATCCATAAAGATCCCTAATAATACCAGATTATCATGCCAATGAACATACAAATTCAGAAAATTAAATTGGTCCAACACACGTACATTCACATAGTATTATTGATTCAAATAAGGAAGATCCATCGACATTACAAATGAGTTGATACATTGAGCTTGCCTACTGTATGACTACTCTTGCAAACAACACATCCAAAAAGACACGCCAACCTTATTAACTACTTGAGCAGAAATGAAAATAAAACATGCACCATAGACGTGACTGTAAGTATCGTTATCGTCACTGCCTTTGAATAACTCGAGAAAAACATATGGGGTTTGATGAAGTTGATGTCGTCTCCAATCTGCCTTTAGAATTGATAACCAGACCATATGACGAATACATAATAAATCTTGACTTTACCCATCCAACTACGAACTCCAAATAACACTAATAACTAGCAATACACCACATTGACCACCTGCACAAACTAAAACAAACACACTTTATCATTCTTTCGAGTTTCAAACATATGAATGGCAGTAAATGTTAAGCCTTGGCATTGGTGATATCACTGAGCCCATTCCAGTAAATTGTTGCTTTTTCAAAGGGAAGAAGATATTTACGTTGTTAAGAAACTAACTGTCGAATACAGAGGTCGCAATTTCAAGCATTTTACTTAAAAATGGATCAATTTACGTTATGTTATATTAAATGCATTCAACAGGTTGAAAACATTCATTAATCATTATTTTTAAACAAGTTTAAGAAAAGGACCGACCACTTTTGCAGGTCAACCTGATCCAGTCCAGACAAAAATTACCAGTTTGACTTGTTTCCCAACCTGACTAGCTGCCCATTATGGAACACCTCTAGTTTAGATCATGTGTTACCTGTAAGGCTCCCAAGCCTGCATTTCCAAAGGTCCACATCTACAATGTGACTGATAAAGCATTAGCCAATGCTTTTCTGCAATACAAAGAAATGGGAATACCAACGGGTTAGGACTGAAGTGTCGTACTACTGTCATATATATGGTTCACAATGTTAACGATTTTGTCAAAAACAACCGTTTACAGTAGCACAATTGGGGATCTTGCAACAAAAGTCAAACATATCAATAATGTTTTAAACACATAATTCTCTTGTAGAGCTGAAGTAATAACTTACGGAATGGGCTCAGTGCTATCACCAATGCCACGGCTTATCATTTGTTCATCAGGGTATTTTAGCTTATGTGCAGCCATTCTTCTACGAATCTGTAATTCCACCAACACATTTCATGTATCTAAGTCTCATGTCCAAATGAAAAATAACAAGTTTCTATATCCATGTTTTTATTTACAAGAAACATGTGCAGTGATACCGACGTATTTAGTGAAAAGTAACAAGTTTCTATAGTGACAAAAAATCGAGCCGTAATTTGACAAGTACCCTTATCTCCAAGCCCAAATGTTCTGTGATAGCAATAAAAATTTCAATCAAGTGTTGAGAGATGAAATGCCTACAATGCTAAATTTACTCCACTAGTAGATCTAAACATAAAACAATACATATACAATTGAAATTTACAATTAAACCTTAAGTTTCAATTAGATCTTTAACTACAAAAACATGTACAGCATAATTTGAACTTAAACGTTTGTGCAAACTGGAACCCAAATACAAAAGCTTTACAACTAAACTGCTAGTTTAAGGTCATATGAACCAACACTAACAGCGGCGTTAGATCTGTTAACAAAAAGGACCAATAACCCGTAATTGAACCATCAACAGTTGGAATTTTATGATTAAATGGAAATAAGAAGGCAAATATAGAAGGGGGAGAAATCCCGCTCAAAAGGGAAAAGTTAAAACAAATAAAGTCGGGTTTTAATTTATAAAACAGGGCTCTATTTTTTGGCCGAATTAGACCCTGATTTTTTCATTTCATAACCGGGCTTTATGCATTTGTTTTTGACGGACACCTTTAGAGAGCCCTCTTTTCCTATTAACGGGGCAATAAACTTATTAAGGTTACTCAGGTCAACCTGAATGCTAAATAGGGTCGGGTATCGGGTAACATATTTTTGGCTACCTCAGGTTCGGGTCAATCCGTTTGACCCGAATAAGGTTTTATTTATTTATTTATTTATTTATTTATAAATTATCTATCAAAAATAGAACAAATAGGCAATTGTATGACCATTTTACTCATATTTGGGCTGACCCGACCTGAGTGGACCCGAACCTGACTAACCCGAACGAACACCCCTAATAGCAGGCAAGGCAAATCATCATAATCAGAAACAAACCCGAATTAACACCCCTAGTAGCAGGCAAGGCAAATCATCATAATGAGATACAAAAGGCGACCGAGCAATTTCTTTTACATTGAAAATGAATAAAATAAGTATCAGAATACCAGAACTTCTGAACAACACACAGTAAACAATAAACCGGCCAAAATCAACCCAGCCAAAAAACACATACAGTTCCTATCATGGGCCCACCTGAATAAGGAGGTGTGGCAGAGAGTTGCAAAGGACGATAAGGTTTCCCTACAGGCAGACAGCTGTTGTAGTTGTAATGATAAGCGGAACCATAATAGGCATAGATGTTCCATTGAAGGGATAAGCAGCATAAGGTGTTACACCCATATACTTCAATCACGGTACTTTTTGATTCGATTTTGCCCACTGCTGGACCACTTCCAACGTCATCTTGATCATCGATTGAGGATTTTTTCCACATCTTCGTCTATAGATACCATCATAGAAGAAACTTTTGGTCTTGGAACTTTAAATGATCCTTCAACTCGTTTTGCACTTGCAAGAACATCTAATCCTGAAACATAGTAAACTTTGTGTTATTAAAGAAACT
>LBNU01036044.1:29881-42805 GCA_014162995.1 Artemisia annua | reverse complement strand
AATTCGTTTCGCGATTCATTGTAAAACCTCAAAATATTCAGGCTATTGCGGTCTTTTTGACTGGTACTCGCTTAAAACGAAATTACGGTTCAAAAGTTAAGCCCGTTTTAAGTTTTGACGTAAAAAGTCAATTTTGGTCAAACCGCAATTAGTCAAGCCGCAACTAGTCAAACCGCAACTAGTCAAATCGCACCTAATCAAGTCGCAATAAACCCCAAACCCAAACCCTAAACCCTGAACCTTAAACTTCAAATCGCAATAATGAAGTATACCCTGACTGTCAAATCGCAACGAAGAAATACTTCAAAAAACTACAATAGAACCCACTCCATCAATAACTCATAGAATATTAATTTTGGAACTTAAATGCTTGATTCTCAAACACAAGATATTGAAATGCTCATATGACAAATACAATTTTTTCACAAGCATGAAAGTAACAGACTCAGCTTATTTCGGCGAGACTCCACAGAATACAACACAACTAGATCGAATATACAAAGGATATGTTGACTTTCTATGAAATGACTCATGACGAACATAATAACCAGAGGTAGTTTAGCACTAAAACAATCTAAAAATACCAGAGCATTACTATTCGACCATAATGATTATACTACTTCAGGAGCTCTTCGATTATCTCGAATTGTAATTAGGAATTAATTGCGTTTTATATTTTGTTATATATAGAAATCAAAACAATAGACATTATTTGTGCTTTAATTTAAGTGCAGAATTAAGGCAAGAGAGGTGATTAGAGAGAGAAAGAGTAGGAGGATCCTAGAGAGAGAAAGTGAAGAGAAAAATGAAATATATATTAATGTAAGAGAAGTCAAATCTCAAACTTCTCCTTTGGTGGTGGTATGTGTTAATACACATACCTTTTATTGACCAAAACCCGACCTAATTGACCAAAAACTAACCATGATTGCCAAATGTTTGTGTTTTTGAATGTGCAGGTATGATTTATAAGAAAAGGACGGAAAATCACGAGAAAAAGAAAAAACGAGCACGGGAATGGAAAAGTGTCAAAAGCCGAGCGGGAAAGCTATGGGTCAAAGTCTAAGTTCATAAAGTCCATTGAAGTCCTTAAAGTTTCAGAAATGTCACTTTGTCCTTAAAGTCAAAGTTTGGGAAAATTACACATTTGGTCCCTAACTTCAGAAACTTGTCATTTTTGGTCCTTGTGAAGATATTTTGAAGATTTGACAACAAAGGTCCCTCAACAATTGAAAAATATCACAAAGAGACCCTTGGTTAATATTGTTGGAAATTGGCAGCATTGGTCCTCAAGTTTTCAGATTTACAATTATGGTCCCTATGGTTAAAACAACACTTCATCACTAATCCTAAACCATTTTACTAGTAACCCAAAATAATCCTAAACCCATTATCCCCCCTGGCCCAAACAACACCAGCCCACTCCCAATTAATATATAACCGGCCTGTTCTTATAACCCGAAGGTCAAACCCACTCCCAAAAGTCAAACAATAATAAAAATTACAAGGGCGCGTTTTACTGTGTTTCTCTCCCAACATAGTTACCTTGCTCCCATCATAATTACCAAAGATGCTTAGTACGAGGTTTATGCTTCTGGAAGCTCCTGCCATGTGTCAGAAATGTCGACATCATCCCAGCAACGTGGCAATTTCAAGCTCAATGATTGGTCTATGAGACGTGGCATATGGATAAGGGTCATTCAAACGGCTAGAATTTGAGTGGGATGACAACACCAAGATAAGGACAAGGATTGAATGGTTGAGATTGATTTCTGGCAGCTTCCTAAACCCTAGACCCCTCACCTTGAGCTCGGCTATATAAGCCCTGTTTTCTCCATGTTCAGTGTGTAGTTTTTATGTAACGAAATTCTGTCAAAATGTTTTCTCATGTAGTGTTTTCCATCATGTAATCCTTTTAAGTTAATGAAAGTTCATTTTTAGCTCAATCTTAATTTCTTGTCAAATCTGTTTTCAATTTCTTAGCTATAATTTCCTTTAAAGTGTTTAAATTCTGCTTAACTTAGTGAAGTTAATCTGTTTTTATCATTCAAGTTGTAGTTTGAAATTACTTTTCTCACAATAAACAAAAGAGTTAATACATTTTGGTCCTCGTGTTTACCGGGTGTAACGAGTTTGGTCCAATAGTTTGAAAAGTAACGGAATCTATCCAGGAACCCGCTGACCCGTAACACTTTGGTCCAATTTTTGTTAATGTCGTTAGTTTGACTTTCGTTGACGTTTAAATGATTTGAGGGTAAATTAGTCATTTTAACGCAACCACTCACTCCCATATCCTTTTTTTCACAAACACAGACAAAAACAATAATATACTCCTCTTTATCTCATCTCTCTTCACCCTCATCTATCTCTTTTCCATTTTTTTTTCTCTCTTGACCTTCTGAACACCCACAATCAACCACCTCCACCACCAACAACCATCACCATCCATCAAGTCACACCAATCTCAGCGGTTTTTATGTTTGATTTAATGTAACAAAGTATACATCAAAAAGGTCAAATGGATGGGTTTGTGTCAAATTTTGTAAACGGATCAAGAAAGAAATATTAAAGCTTTTATGGTTGGAGAATGAAGGCCACAAGATGAGTTAAAGATCTATTTTCCTTTTTGTTTAGTGATGGCGCTTCAGATCTGGGTTGTTGAGGTTTGGGATGGTGATGGGTTTAGAGTAGATTGGAAGTTGGAGAAGTGAGATAGTGGAGGGTCTTGGTTGTTGTTTACCTATTAGGATAATTGTTGTTGGTTTCGATTGATTGTTCGTGGGTCTGTTATAGCCTTTTGTCTTGTTTTTTTGAGTCAAGATCTGGTTATGGTAAATGGTTTCGTGGTTGTGTTGTAGGGAGTGGCAATGGTAACAGTCGCATCCTTCTTTGGTGGTGGTGTTAGTGGGTTTCTTTTCTTGGTGGTAGTAGTCTGGTATCGTGGTCCAAATGAGAAGTGGAAGTGATTAAGCTTTTTTTTTTTTTTTTTTTTTTTTTTTTTTTTTGTATTGATTTAGACTTTGATATTGCAAACGATTTTGCTTGATATTTATGTTTCTGTTGGAAGCGTTTGTGAAACCTTGTTGTTTCCAGATATTGTTTTGATATGTTTTATCTTCTTTTTATATGAATGTGGCTTGGTTTATGTTTGAAAATCGGTAAATCTGTGTTTTAAAATCTTGGTGAAAAGAAGATGTGTTGTATCTTTGTAAATTTGTGTTTGTAGATATACTCTAAATAATAAATAAAAAAGAAAATAATAGAAAGGAGAAGGGTGTTTTAGTTATTTCTCATTACAAGTCAAGGGTATTTAGTCATTTCAGTCTTTTTAAACTGTCAAACTAACGGTAAACCAAAAATGGACCAAAAGTGTTACGGGTCAGCGGGTTCTGGACTAGATCCGTTACTTTTCAAACTATTGGACCAAAATCGTTACACCGGTAAACCACGAGGACAAAAATGTAGTTAACTCTACAACAAAAACCAAAAAAAAAAATAAAAGAAAAACATAAAAAATCACAAAAGATGTTTACTTTATTAAATTCCAGCTTACATCTAAGCTTTTTCTTAGTTTAGTATACCTTATATTAGCTTATATAGCTCTTGTAAGGTTGTTATTAGTTAATCATTCAGAAGTTCTTAAATTCCATCTCTGGTCAACAAAAGTCAAACGGGTCAGGTTCATGAAGTTATGGTGAATTCTGGTTAAAGTGATAGTCCAAAAGAGAAAGGGAAGCTTTTGGCCTGTCAAGAGACAGGCTAGCTTAGTGAACCCCCTCAATTGTGGCTGAGGGGGAAAACCTTGTAAGTGTTTTCTTGTTTAAAATTCCTCTCAACTGTTAAGTAGTATAGATAGTATTTGTATGCTTAAATAGTGTTAGTTCCAGCTTTAAGTGGTGTTTTGATTGCTTATTTGATTGATTGTAGGCTGTGATAGTGGTACAATTTCATTTGCATGCTTACTGTTCATTTCTAGTGAAAACTGCATCTATGAGTTATTGCTGTTGTGTGCTGTGTTTTATGGTTGGTTTAGCTTCATTAGATTCTACTTAATCTGTTTCTATCTTAAAATCAGTAAGTTTAGAGTTAAAAATCAAATTTGTAGTGTTAAACTAGATTTTAAGGGGTGTTTGGTTTAACTGATCTTGGTGTGTTCTAGTTGTTATCTTGCTTTGTTTTCTGCTCCAATAGTTTACATTAGGACTATAATAGATAACTCAGTCATAATATTGGTAGGTTCAAGCATAAAAAGTCAAAATGAGGTGTTAACTTGATTTATACAAACATAACTAGTAATCTGTTGCTGCCATTTGCTCAATATGCTCAATATATGTTTGTGTTTGTGTTTTTAATGATTACATAGGCTCGTATAACATCAATAAGTAGATTTAAGCTGTTGAAATTCGAGTTAGTTAAAGTTTAAAAGCAAAACAAAAAGTCAACTGTTTTCTGCACAATTTTCTTAGATAACAGTTTTGTTTGCTGAACATTAGCAAAATTGAAGTTCAATTGGTCTTTAAAAATTAGGGCTTTTTGGGTTTTCTTGTTATTTGGTTGCTGTTCTTCATCTGTCCTTTTATAAGTTTTCTAAAATAAGCTCATCTTACTGCTTAAATATAAGCTCAAAGATTGCACTTGAGATTGCTTTTTGCTGTCAAAATCCTTAAACTGCTTTTGTGCTTTTTGGTTAAGTTATTGGGATTATTTGAGAGTACTATGTTGTTTTGAGCTTATTCTTGCCTGTTCCACTGTTTCTGAGCTTAAATTAGTCAAAAGTGCGTATTTGCTTATAAAATAGTGCTTATTTTGCAATCATTCAAACTGTTTTCAATAATCTGAGTTATAATTGATCATAAATGGGTTGACTTGAGTTTATTTGAGCTTAAGGACTCCTCTGAGTTTATTTTCCATAGTTTTCATTCAAGTGCTTATTTATAAGCACTTGAATAAGCTGTGATAAGCCCAAATAAGCACTTTTCTGCTTATTTTTGAAAAAGTTTTTAACTCAGAATCTTTTAAACATTAATTTAGAATTTCCATAATTTTCTTAGATTTATTTGAGTCCTTTTACTATTTATTTTCTATTTACTTAGACTTTTTATCATTTAAAATTACTTTTTATCATTTTTATTAATAATAAATCAGAAAATACAAAAATAAATCTAATTCTTTTTCCAAAAATTATTTTTGAATATTTAGGATTTTTAGGAATTTTGTTGAATTTTTTCTGAGTCATTTTCACATAAGTCACTTTTTATTTACATTTTTATTTTTACGTATTTAATTACTTTTAATTAAAGAAAATTCACACAAAAATATTTTTAATTCATTTAAAAGTTTTTAAGTGCATTTAGGATTTTATAAGATTTAGATTTCCCCCGTAGCGCCTTTCCTTTAAGTAATTAGCTTTATAAAGCTCGGGATTAGCCCGGGTTTTGCGTTATTAAATTCCCCTTTACCTTTATTTCCTCCCCGTGCCTTTTAATTTGCGTTTGAGTTTTATTTGTAGTATAATTACCCCATTATTCACTCTTATCTCATTTTTCGATACATAAATTCTCGAATCGTTAGCTACGGTTCCATTCACCTTCACACGGACCACGACCTCGGGTTATTTAGAATGTTAATAAGAACTCATGGTAAAAATCCGCTTTAAGGGTATAGTGAAAATAATACTTTGTACCCATTTAGCGGATTTTTACAATTTATTAAGATTAGTTAGTTTTTTGTTGTTTAAGGTTCAAGGCTTGGCGTTTATTATATAAAATTTAGTTTTAAGAGTCTTTGTAGGGGCATACTACCAAAATGTTTTAAGCAATTTACTCATATAATAGTTTCAAGCTAAACACAGAAAGAATAATGTTGATGTAATTTGGGCCTCGAAAAATTCGTTTCGCGACTTCATTGTTAAACCTCAAAATATTCAGGCTATTGCGGTCGTTTTGACTGGTACTTCGCTAAAATCGAAGTTACGGTTCAAAGTTAAGGCCGTTTTAAGTTTTGACGTAAAAAGTCAATTTTGGTCAAACCGCAATTAGTCAAGCCGCAACTAGCCAAACCGTAACTAATCAAATCGCAACTAATCAAATCGCAATAAACCCCAAACCCCAAAGCCTAAACCTGAAATCGCAATAATGATGTATACCCCGAATGTCCAATCGCAATGAAGAAATACTTCAAAAACACATACGAATTGACCCAAACCAATCAATAAACTTATGATACTAGCTAACCAAACACAAAACTAAGCTCATATGACAATCGTACTCATGAAAGTACAACCATATCACAATACAAACCACAAACTAGATCAAACAAGGGTATTTATTCAAAAAACAATTCGAACTATAAACAAAACACAAAATCAATCCTAAAAAACCGAGCACACACAATCCCAACGATCAAACTTAGGCTCTTGATACCAATTGTAAGAGATTGGTTATTATATCAAACAAAGAACAATATGTATGCTTCGAATTAACAACAGAGTTTAGAAAGAGAAAGAAGTTAGGAGGCTTTCCAAGAGAGAGAAAGTGAAGAGAAAAATGAAATATTAGATTAAGAGAAGTGAAAGCTCCAACCTTCTCCTTTTGGTGGGAGCAGACTTATATAGTTTCAAATAAACGCCCTTCTGCGGGCTGTGGATCGTGTGTACAGTGGGTAAAGACCTGTCCGTCCTCCACGGTGTTACTTAATACCAATCTACCACCAATAATAACAGTTAAGTCTACGAGCTAACTTCTGCTCGACTATACTCAGGTGACCGGCTCTTCCTTATGGATTTTCTAAATCCTAACAACATTTTACCGTAATAACAACGAAAACATAGCAATTTAATCACCATGGCACATCCCCCACCCAAAATTCATGAATTGGATCTTTATATTCAAACAATCCAACTATGAAGAATAAGAGTTTATGCATGTATTTTTTTGTTCATGCCACTAACGAGGTTGTTGTGAAATTTATTGCAAGAGACATAGTGGAAATATAACCAGGTAGGTGTAAACCTTGAAAACCTGATAAAAAGTAGATCTTTAAGAGAAGTGAAAGCTCCAACCTTATCCTTTTGGTGGGAGAAGACTTATATAGTTTCAAATAAACGCCCTTCTGCGGGCTGTGGATCGTGTGTACAGTGGGTAAAGACCTGTCCGTCCTCCACGGTGTTACTTAATACCAATCTACCACTAATTGTAACATCTGGTATTTTTCCTAAAACCTAATCCTAGGCAAACTTCTATTTTTAGAGCCTGAAACGTTTTAAAACTTTAATGCATGTTAAATTGGATTTGAGGAGCGTGAGATATATTAGGAACGAGAATTTATTCGTAGACTTACTCAGCACAACTTAGAAAAACTCGAATTTGTTTCATTTGCCAAATTATTTGATTTATTTTGAGTTTGAGAAAAACTCTGAAGTTTATGATTGATTTAATTGGAAAAACTATTTCGTGAACGATGGCGCAAGTTTCGTAATTTTTCGAGTCCGTTTGCTATGTCATTCGAGTCCCGAACCGTTTTTATGAAAAGTTTACTATATTGGCGAGAGTAGTCCCTTGAGTTTATTTATACAAATCACCCTACACTTTATTTAATTTCAAACCCACCTTATACTTCCACCTATAAATACCCCCACTAAATTCATCACCTCATTTTATTTATTTCAAAAACACACACACACCTTCACTCTCTCTCCTCTCTTCCTCTCTCTACCCACGCCGGCCAAGAACCCCTCCCACCGCCGGTTACTATTCCGGCCACCGGAGAAAATTCCGGCCAAACCCACTTACACCACCTACCCATTTTGATAGATCGGGACATCCCCGACTCATCCCCGCAACCCGTTTTCCTTCATTCGAACGCACGCGCCTCCTAGGGCCGTTTTTGTCGTTCGACCGCCACTTTTTCCGTCACCACCACTTTTTCCGACGAAGCTTTTGGTACACGAGTCTTCCCCCACCCTTTTTACCCACGTTTCATTAATAAAAACTTAACTAACCCCAAACCCTAATTTCGTTAATAATTAAAACCGAAGGTTTTTGTTTTGTTTTTATTAAAAACGATTTAATAAATGTTTAAATGATGTAACTCGTGTGGATTTCTTGCCGCCCACAAACTGTTTTGCACTCTGAGCATTATGAAACTTTAGTAGAGACTGTCAGTATGCAGACAGCAGTATGTTGAGAACCTTGTCTTGCAGCCTTCTTGACTAGCAGCTCGGTAGAGTCGGTTTAAGTGTTTTGGTCTGGCCTTCGAACATGCACAGGTTCTCTAAGACTTTGTTGCCCATTGACAATGCATATCCCAGAGGAGAGCGAATCAGTCATAGCAAGTACTGCTCATCTTCATGCGTTCCATAGATCATACTCTCCCTCTTGTACAGTAGGAATGCGAACGTAGTGAATGGAAGTCATCTGAGTGTTTCGGACGTTGACATCTTTGTTGAGTTGATTAACGCTTCTAGGGTTTTCTTCTTATATCAGAGTTTCCACAGCAAGCTCGATAACCACTTGTTGATCGTTGTACTCTACATATTATATAGCTTGTTAAGTGTTAGTAGCCTGGGATAAACTCCTAATCTACTAACAAAAAACTGAATTACTCTATTAAGTATGCGGAATTACTTAACAAAGCTAAGAAGAATTAACAAAGAAACTTTATTAGTATAACACCTTAAACCTGTTTAATGAATAACAGATTTACAACCCTAAATAAAAGTTTATCGAACTTTATCTTCTCTAAAACTCGTTCAGACTAATAACAAATGGACTTAGGACCTTTTATAGGCAACAAGGAAAACCCTAGTCGTTACAATACTTTGAACGACACAGTTATACAATCCAACTAATAGAATATTCTAGATTTACACAATACATTCTAAAATAACTCTTTTATCTTTACTCAAACGATTTAGACTTTACTTTTATCTAGCAGTTCACTTTTGATTTAGTCAACGAGCAGCACTTGTTGAACAATAGCAGCTACTGTTGAACAATCTTTGATGTATTCAGCCAGTACTTTGATTTTATAACCCAACAGTGTTGGTTGGCTATGAGGGTATGTTAGAGGATGAGTTGGTCTTGGCATGATGAGGGTAGCGTTTAGAGATGATGTGTATGATGAGATGCATGAGAAGGATAGTGAGGATGATGAGGCATGAATGATGATGATGAGGAGGCTATGGATGAGGATCAGCGATTTCCTCCCNGATTTCTTGGTTTTGATTCGTTTTTGTCGCGACTCGGGTGAACTCACCGAGTCAACTCGGTGACTCGGTGAGGATTGGTATAAATTTGTGTTTAGGACGAGTTGGGTGACGAGAGGGAGTTTATATTTGTTGTTTGGTAGTTTTTGTGGTCCGTTTGGTTCGTTCGAGCCTTGGCAGCCTCACGCCACCACCACCGAGCCATGGTGGTGGTGGTGGGTGGTTGTTTTTGGTTGTGGTTAATTTGTTGGTGATTTAGTTATAGTTTGGATTTGGATGAGTTTGGTTAAGCCGAAGGGTTATGCGAATTGTATTTGGTTGTGTAATAGGTTAGCCGACGGGTTTAGGACTAGGTATTGGTGTATTTTGGTTGAGGCGAATATGGGATTGTGGATTGTTGTTATATTTGTGTCGGGATACGGTTTAGTCTCGGATTGGTTGTTATTTACTTATGACTAAAACCATATTATTATTATTATTAACATTATTATTATATATTATTATTAATAAACACATTTTTATAAATAATATTACTATTATTATTATTTATATAAACTTAAGACGTAAACTTTACTTATATATTATTATCAACAAAAACTATTATTATTACTATTCCTATTTAAAAACTTATTACTTCTATTACTATTATTAATATTTCTTTATACGTTAAACGTTAAACTAATAAACGGAAACATATATATACATGTTATCGTTACTTATGTATGGTTTGATTATCGCTTGATGTTATATTATGCATGTGAACTTTATGTGGAACGTATTGGATTTGCGGCTATGGTTATTTTGGACTTATGGACCCTTTGGTACACGAGACGGTAGGGTACGTTAGCCCTTAAAGATCTTAACGTACCTGGAACCCGAACTATACGAAATGGTCGATAAACCTGAACAAACTAATGGACAACGTGAATGATATATCAATCATATTAACATTTACCCTTATATTATTATTACACGTATTTGTATATAAAGAGCGTATGACTCGGGAAATGCTTTATAAAACGGGCAGGTCTGCCGAATTTAAAATTAATTTTAACTTTATCTTTAAACTTTATCAAGTTATATCAATATTTTGGGAAATGGGAAATACCGAGACTATTAGGATTGTCGTCTTTAATTCTATTTGTCTTTTTTCTTTTCTTTTCTTCTTTTCTCTTGACGGAGTATTCTTCGAGTCTTGTTATTTCCTTGTATGTTTTGAGGTTCGCCGACTTATTCTTTTCTATCTTCTTCCACACGAGACTACTTTTGATTTCTTGCCACCTTCGCCTGTGTATTCGGATGTGACTTATGAGTCGGATACGTCTGAGGCATTAGGGTATGCGCTTGAGACCGAGGTTCCGGCGACGTATGAGGTTGGTGAGTCTTCGACAGTTGCTCGTGTTACTCCGGCAGAGCTTAGAGCTTTGCTTAGTCATTTGAGACGGGATGTAGCCTGGTGTAGGAATAGTCATAGGAACATCAGTAGACCTGTGGGTGATAGGCAGTTTGAGGTTGCAGGATTGAGACGAGAGGTGCAGGATGATAGGAGAGTAGCAGGAGAGATGTATTTGGAGCATCAGAGGCAGGGTGAGAGGTTGAGTTTGTTGGAGCAGTCGAACGCTAAGGTGCAGGAGCGTTTGGATTTGCTAGATGATAGGATGGCTATGATGAGTAGGATGGTGGATCAGTTGACTATGAGAGAGGTGTTTCTTGATATAGACAGCAGACTACATTATCGTAGCATTCAGTCATTATGGGATGAGCTTCATGCTACGCAGTGGCAGGTGTACTATGACAGGTTGGCCAGGTTCAGGCCTAGTGACAGTGTTGATGTGATGGCTGTGTATGGAGGTCGTAGAGAGAGCAGTGATTAGTCATTCATGGTTGTTAGTATCTTTGATAGTAGTTTATCTAGTACGTATCGACTGACTAGTTCGGTTGATAGATTTTATCAGAAACTTGTATTTGTTTTGCAATTCTTGTAAGACCAATGTCAAGTATGAAATCTATGATGTATTATGATGATGTACTATTAACGGTGTTGACCTATGCTATGTATTGTCTTTTCTTCTGGGGTATTGTTATTCTTGCACTATAATTCTGACACATTGATCAAATACTTACAATAGTTGTGAATGTATTGATTGATAGAATTATGCCTCCTAGGAGAATGACCCCAGCTGCCATTCAACAGTTGATTGATGAAGGGATTGCAGCAGCGCTTGCTGGGCAAGCAGGTGTCCATCAGGATGTTGGACAGGCTGGAGTTCGAGTGGTTCCCAATAACCATTTCTGTACTTTTAAGGAGTTCATGGACTGTAAGCCTACTACCTTCAAAGGAACTGAAGGAGCGGTTGGATTGACTCAATGGTTTGAGAAGATGGAGTCGGTGTTTCAAAGGAGCAATTGTACTGAGAACAACAAGGTGAAGTACGCGACAGGTACATTGCTGGAGCATGCCTTGTCATGGTGGAATGCTTATGCCCAAGAGAAGGGGATGGAGAATGCATTCAGCACCACTTGGGATGACTTTAAGACAACTATGATTAAGAAGTATTGTTCTCGTGGTGATTTGAGGAAGTTGGACACAGAGTTTTACTACTTGGCTGTGAAGGGCCATGATCTTGCTGCATATGTGCGCCGCTTCCAGGAGTTGAAGGTATTCTGTGCTCACATGGTGCCTGATAATGAGAATTTGCTTGAGAAGTTCATTGGAGGATTACCTGCGAGTATCCAAGGACATGTGACATCTTACAATGCTGAGACTTTGGATGACACCATCAGCATGGCTGAACGCCTTATGGATCAAGTGATTAAGCATGGAGCTGTTCAGAAGGGAAATCACTTTGACAATAAGAGGAAGTGGGAAGATAACCGAAGGAACAACAACTCCAACTACCGCAACAACAACAACAACCAGTATCGTAACCCCAACCACCATAACCAGCAGAACAGGAGACAAGAGACTGTTAAGGCT
The DNA here is from genome assembly GCA_014162995.1 of Artemisia annua. Lineage (NCBI taxonomy): Eukaryota > Viridiplantae > Streptophyta > Magnoliopsida > Asterales > Asteraceae > Artemisia > Artemisia annua. Next base: position 30,623 of record LBNU01036044.1, on the reverse strand, counting down.
TTTGTGGCTGCACCAGCACAAGGAGGAGTGAATGCTGGGCAGCAGGCTCGTTGTGGTAAATGCCAGCAGCACCATACTGGACCGTGTGCTGTGAGGTGCATGAAGTGTCAGAAGGTTGGACATATTGCGAGGTTTTGTAAGAGCAAAGTTGTGGCAACAGGAGCGAATGCTCAGCCCGTAGTTACTTGCTTTGGATGTGGAGAGCGTGGCCACTATAGGAGCCAATGCCCTAAGAATGCTGGACAAGGAAATGGAGGTGCTCGAGGTAGAGTGTATGTGATGGGGAATGGTGAGCAACATCAAGATCCGAATGTTGTCACTGGTACGTTTCTTCTCAACAACCTTCGTGTTAGAGTTTTGTTTGATTCGGGTGCCGATAGCAGATTCATATCTTCTAAGATTGCGCCGTTACTCCGGCTTACCCCAACCCCGTTAGGTGTCAGCTTTAGCATTGAGCTAGCTAATGGTGATGTAGTAGATACCTATACCGTGATTCGAGGTTGTACCCTTACCCTTTTAGACCAACCGTTTAATATCGATTTGATGCCGATAGAGCTTGGGAGTTTTGACGTTGTGATTGGAATGGATTGGTTATCCAAACACCAAGCGAGTATTGTTTGTGGTGAACGGGTTGTCCATATCCCTTTCGATGGTGAGATTTTGATTGTTCGAGGCGATAGGAGTGGAACTTGCCTGAACATCATATCATGTATCAAGACCATGAAATACATCGAGAAAGGAT
>LBNU01036044.1:0-26677 GCA_014162995.1 Artemisia annua | reverse complement strand
GTGAAAGAGATAGTCTCTCGACATGGAGTACCTGTGTCTATCATATCCGATAGGGATAGCAGGTTTACTTCGAAGTTTTGGCAGTCACTTCAGAACTCGTTTGCAACACAACTTGATATGAGTACCGCTTACCATCCACAGACCGATGGTCAAAGCGAGAGAACCATTCAGACTTTGGAAGATATGCTACGTGCGTGTGTGATAGATTTTGGAAATGGATGGGATATCCATTTGCCCTTAGTTGAGTTTTCCTACAACAATAGTTATCATGCGAGTATTAAAGCCGCACCGTTTGAAGCACTTTATGGACGAAAGTGTCGTTCACCTATTTGTTGGGATGAAGTAGGAGAAGCACAGCTTATCGGTCCGGACTTAGTCCGTGAGACGACCGAGAAGATTGCTCAGATTAAGGAGCGATTGAAAGTAGCTCGTGACCGTCAGAAGAGTTACGCAGATGTGAGGCGTAAACCTCTAGAGTTTCAAGTAGGAGATCGGGTTATGTTGAAAGTATCACCTTGGAAAGGTGTGATCAGGTTTGGTAAAAGAGGAAAGTTGAACCCTAGGTATGTTGGACCTTTCAAGATTGTCGAGAGGATTGGTCNAAAAGAAGAATCCATCAAAGACCTTAACACGATATGATTATGTTGATGCTTATGGAAGATTCAAGTCTATTCTGGCTTGGGACTTCAAAAAGCATTAATTCTTAATGTGTTGTGTGCATAGCAATTCATAGAAAGTGGGTGATTGAGAATTGCTATGGCGTATGGTGTCGTGTTTATGAAGAAAAGAGAAGCAGCAAGGTTGCTCTTGATATCTGGGATTAACAAGGTTTATTATTGTCGAAGTAAGCTTTTCAGAAAAAGTATGTTAACATGTGATGGCTGAGAGAGTGAATTCACAACAGATTGATTCATTGGCCGAGATTAAAAAGCTATCCGAGGACATATTTGAGGTACTGATCTGTCGTTTAATCATTAGTTGGAATCATGGGTAAATTAATATGGTCATATGTTTTGTCGCTGATGTTTCTTTATGAGGAGCCGCTGCTATAATTCAAAGTACTGCTCTCCTTCACAGTACTGCTCCAAGTTTTTCAAAGTACTGCTTGTGTTCGTCAAAAGTATTGCTCTTCTAAATTGAAAGTACTGATCAGCTGCTACTTGTTATATGTTCAAAGTACTGCTCCAACGTATATTTTTGAAAGTACTGCTTGAAGTCTCTTCAAAGTACTGTTGTTCGTTTGAAAGTACTGCTCGTTTGTTTCAAGGTACTGCTCTAGCTTCTCAAAGTACTGCTCAAGGTATTGTTTTTACAAAGTACTGCTAGTGCTATTAAAAGTACTGTTGTGAGTTATGGGGATNAGCTTAAAGTGGTGCTTTTTGATCTTTCTTTTTGCAAACTTGTTCTAATACTGAAAATTAACAACTTTTGTGAAACAACTTTTTACAAAACTCAAAAATAAGCAGTTTGGACACAAAAGACCTTATTCAGTTGACTTACTTGACCAAATAGACAAATGAGCTTGAATGGGTTTAAATGGGGTCCACAGTGCTTAAGTCAGATTCAAATAAACTCAATGGACAAGTTTAAGCAAGAAGCAACCAAAGTTTTTCACAAATTAAGCCAAAGAGACCACAATAAGCACTGCTTATTTGGTGACTGGGCAGGAAATGGGACAAACTTTAGGGCTATCTATGGGGCCTACAAGGGAGATTAAGCTCACAAGCTTGATTCCACTGGATAGCCAGCTAGCTTGTGAGTCTAGAAAGCTAAAGCTCACCAACTGGGGTCCACTGATGTGGCTAGTGGAGCCCACCAAAGTTGGATGTGTGAGACTGTGATGACTGAGATTTAGTTAAGAAGTGTAAATGAACAACTACATGAGGCCAAGTTAAGCAGTCTATATAAGCAATGAAAAGGCCAAAAGCATATGCACAAAGAACTGACCACAAGGGCTTTTCAAAAAGCTAGAATTCAAATAACAAGCTTAAATACAGAATTAGAAGGGAGCTTATAAAATTGTGTCTCAACACTGAATACACAGTGGTGATGGTTTACTGAAGACAAAATAGTGAGACCAAATAAGCTATTTAAGCTTTACAACCACAACAAACAACAAGCAACAACAACAAAATACAAGAACAACAACAAGCATCCAAGATAAACAATCATCAAGAACAAACAATCAAGTTCAACAATTAGCAGCAGTAACAGTTCAAAGTGCCCAAAAGATAGACTCAAAATAAACACTTAATAAGCACTACAGACAAAACAAAAGGTCAAATCTTAAAAACTACCTAGGTGGCTACTCAAATCAGCAAGAATCTCTCCATTTCAACCAAGATTAAACAATCTATGAGCACATGAACCTTACTCAAAATCTGTGTGCAGGGGACTTTTCAGAAAAACAGCTCAAAGAACAAGCTAATTTAAGCAAGTGAATAAGCTCCTACAAAATTAACAAAAATAATATAGCAAGCTAACCAACCAAAGAACAAAATTCCAAAAGCTCAAAGTTCAACTCTTTAGATTAAATCCCACAGAGAATTCCAAGTTTTATTCAAAAAATTTTCTTTGCACTTTTTGACTTTTGAGATTTTGAACAAAGTTGACTTTGGTGAGATTCTAATGATTCCTAATGACTGAATAAGTTGTTTTAAGTTAAAAGNTGGGCTCCTGGTTTCATTTATTTGGCTTTGAGAGCTCTTTGTAAGATCTTGGTTCATTTTGGCTTTTCACTGTAGACTGTTTCTTGTAGTTGCTTATTTTGTATGGTCTTTTGTGCTTATTCATGTTTTTTAGGTGAGATGTAGTATAAACATTGTTGCTAGTTAATTGGTTTCCATTGTAACTCCATTTACCCATCTATGACTGTCCTTTTAGCTTTAAATAGTGGATGTTGCGAATTGTAGTTGTTCTATGGGTACTTGTTTGTCTATGCTACATTATAAGCTTACTATGAATAAATGTAAAGAAATAAGTCCTTATTGCTTAGTATTCTTAGTTCGAGATATTACGTTGATAGCGTTTGTTAAAATCTGAATTCAGTCTTGTTTAAGGGGTTGTTTGAAATTATGTGTGAAAGTGGTAATCCAGGTTGTTTTTGCTATGTTGTTCTGTGTTGTTACATGCTCACTTTTAGGTTTCTAGTAACTACTTACATCATAAAAAACCCAACCTTATTTGGGTCAAAAAGACAATAATCATAGTTTAGCTCTTGAAACATTGTTCTTATCTGTGAGAGATTTAATGTTCTTAGTTTCATCAATATCAATGCATAAGTTAGTGAATAATAGCTTTAATCAGTTTCCTTTTAACTAAAAACAACCACTAGAACACCTTGGTGATCAGTGAACTCCACTAATCCAAACAACCTTTTTAAAATCTGTTTTGAAGGTTTTCAAAGCATTTGTGTGATTCAAGCCATAATTCCAATTTGCAATGTTCCAGATTGATCACTCAAACCAAATTAAGAAAAGATTGGCCAATATTAACAGCTAATTCCCACAATTCACTAAATGGTATTTTTCACAGTCCAAAAGAATTTATGGTCACAACAATCTTTTGACACAAAACCTACCAATATTATGCAATATTACCACTAATTATCACTAAACAACCCTAGAACTAACAACAACATGCAATTAAACCATTCCAACAGTAACTAAGAAAAGGTTGAACAAAATCTTACAAAATGGCTGCAATGCTAAGAACTGAGAATTATGGACCAGTAACACAACCTATAGCTTCCCCTGAAGCACTAAAACCAATTCCAATCAGCTTCCAACNCTATTTTGGCCAAGAACCAATTAGATTCAGGTAAGACTCGGCTATTCTAGCCAAGACCCAGTTAGAACCGGGTAAGACTCAGCTATTTTGGCCAAGAACCAGTTAGATTTAACTAAGAGTCGACTATTCTGGACAAGAACCAATTAGAATCGGGTAAGACTCAGCTATTTTGGCCAGGACCCAGTTAGATTTAGGTAAGACTCAGCTATTCTGGCCAAGAACCAGTTAGATTCAGGTAAGACTCGGCTTTTCTGGCCAAGAACCAGTTAGAACCGGGTAAGACTCGGCTATTCTGGCCAAGAACCAATTAGATTCATGTAAGATTCAGCTATTCTGGCCAAGAACCAGTTAGCTGTAGGTAAGACTCGGTTGTTCTGGCCAAGAACCAGTTAGAATCGTGTAAGACTCGGCTATTCTGGCCAAGACCCAGTTAGATTCAGGTAAGAATCGGCTATTATCTTGTTCATAGTTGGTCTTACAGTTATTGCGGATATGACACTAGCCCATTTATTACTAACATTATCCAATAAAGCCATAGGTTTGAGTCTTTCCCAAAGCCTCTTAGAATAAGGGCATGAAAAAAAATGAAATGACTATGGGACTCGTTACCAATTCTGCATAAATGACAAGTCAAATCTGGGACATTGAACTAATTAGCAAGCTTGTCTTTAGTCTTACTCTTAAACAAACAAATGATGTTATTCAAGCTTCTAAGATTTGGAATTTGCCTATTACCAATAATGTGTTTTATAAGGATATTTTGAGGGATGTAAGTGGTATTGATATTACTGATGGTTTATAGTTCTTTCTTTTAACATGGGTTTCTGACTCGACATTGCGAGACGACTAATATCACGGCGACTAACCTTTTGATGGTTTATAGTTTCTTTATCTATGTTTGGGTTAACTTGTTCCATGGGGGAACAGGTTTTGGAAATGTAACGATACTTATGACTGGGATGACACGGGACACATTGATATTATTCAGCCTGGGCATGCCTCGAACAAGATCTTTACGAGTAAGTTCATTGATGGTACCGAAGTTCAAATGGTTCAAACGACGATGCCACAACCAAGACTTGGTCTTGGAAGCCTTAGATAGTAGACAGATTGGTGATGATTGCATCATGTCTTCAAAGGATATAGTGTAGAGGTTTGTGCCGCGTCTGCCTTTCAGGAGATCCATACCATCCAATCTTCTAACATAACAAGTGTGTTTTCTGAAGGCAACTTCTAGATCTGAGTCACAAAATTGACCTACGGAGTATAGATTGTGCCAAAAACCTTCTACATAATATACCCGAGAGATAACGTTGTCACCAACCACATAATCTCCATAACCCATTATTGCCAAAATGATCATTCCCGAATCTAACAGTCCCGATAAACTTTTTCACGAAATTTCTGAGCCGCGAGCAATCCCCCGTCATATGTTTTGAGCAGCCTGAGTCCAAATACCACAGGGCGATTTGTACGACCTGCATTTGAAATCAGACAGATATGGATAACGGACAAACTTGGATCCCCAACCATAAGTGGGGTCCGATTGATTAGCACAAACAACAGAATAAGAAGAATTAATAGTGTCCTTAGTCATAACATGACATGCTGGGGAACTAGACTTATGGTTAGCGCATTGGGTTCCTATAGGAAAAGTTCTACCAGATTTCTTCCAATTCCTAATGTTGGGAAACTTAGGATTAGACTGTTTGGCAAAGGGGCGATGACTTCCTATTGATACTATTCTTCTAGTGGGTCTCTAATGATAGCCAACATTAGTAAACTTCCTTCCTGTTGCTTTCCAAACATGTTTTACACGATTATAATAAACAGTATGACAACCAGGGGATACTTTAGAAGCATACAAACATGTCTTAACACACACATCATGATTACCAATATTTAAATAGTTATTACAGATCTCACAACTGGTTTTAGAATTCGAATTAATTACAGTACGCCTATAGCTAATACTAGAATCAACACGATTCTCAACGTTCAGATCAGTCTTATTGTTCCTAATGTGGTCTTCTACTTTCTTTCCTTGAGTACTTTTAGCTGGCGAAGTCCTATCATTCCTTGTATTGCAACTAGACTTTGACCCGCTAGCATTAGTGACAACTTTTACTCCTGTAGAATTAATGATGGGAACATTAGAACGAGAAACTGCTGTTTGATTTCTGGTATCTGATGTGTTATGTTTTGGTGATGTTATGGGCACTTTAAAGGCAACATGCTTGTTCTTAACCTTAGAGGAAAAATCATTAGTCTTATCACGCATGCAAACAGCTTTAGGACATGTACCAATGGCATAATCTAAGAGCTCATATGATCTGTTGGTGAGATAATACACATCACGGATGCCAATGTCCGCAGGACTCACCATTCTAACCTCTTCAATAGTTTCGCAGAGGATATCTAGGCAATCCTTGAGATACCTAAGGTACTCACTATGAACAAACGCATTATTCCTAAGGGGAAGAGGAATATTAATGGCATCAACATCAGTTCTTTTTGTTTTAGCCGCTTTGGTGAGACTGCAATCACATGCAGTGACTGGCATTTTCCCTTTCACCTGAGTCTTTAGATTCTCATTTTCTTTAAGCAAAGAAGTTATCTTTTCATTGTTTTTATCACGTGTGATCTTCATCGAATCATGTAACTCTTTGTAATGTTGTTTGATTTTAGAGTTTTCAGCTTGAAAACAATCATTTTCGTATTTCAAGTCGTTAATGACATTTTGAAGTTGAAGATATTGAGAATCTAAACACGGAGGTTTCTGGGTATCAATCGCATCACATTTATTATCAATCACATCACATTTATTCGTCTTAAATTGTGCAATTTGAAGCTTCAGTTTCCGAATCGTGTTAGTGTGAGCTTGAATTCTTTCATCCCTTTTGGCTAATTCAAAATATGCATCAAATTCAGGAGCATCCGAAGATGTCTTGGCATTTGAGTTTCTAATTCTTTCTTCTAGATGTTGGTATCTTAATTGCAAGTTAAGATTATCAACCTCTAGTTTTGAAAATTGCTTGACCATGTTATCATGATCATCTTTTTGAATTTTTTCGCGCAGTTTTAAATTCTCCCCCTCAAGCTCAACAACACGATTCTGGAAAACCTTTAATGTAACAGACATATCATGAAATTGGGAAGCAGTTAAAGAAGAATCAGTAGCAGTATAAAACACATCTTGAGCAATGCACATAGCAATCAAATTATCATTCATGATGAGAGCATTCTTCCTCGCAATTTCACTATGTTGAAGATCTATTACAGTTTGTTTTCCTTCACGTTCCTGGTTTTTAAACACCTCTTTCATTTCATTGATCTCTAGTTTAAGGGACGTTTCCATGTATTCAAAATGGTTTTTGATTTGTTTAAAAAACGGAATGACTTCTGTGAGATAGCATTCTTTTGTAACTTCAAAACCCCTTTCCCCCTCAGTAATTCCCGTTGGAGTAATCCTCTTTTTACATGTTTTGTCAAAATCCGCAAACATTTGATACAGTACATACATGCTAATAAGAGTTTTACATTGAGTGGGAAGTGCTATCTGAACTAGGTTCATGGGTGTATTGGGAGGATACACCGTTGGTTTAGCAAACTTAAGGGGAGTGGTAGCCATAAGAAGTTCAGCTTTCATTTTTTCCACATCTAAGGCCCAAAAAATCTGTTCAGGGGTTAACCTAGTTTGGGGCACAAAGACAGTCAATCGGTTCTGCTCATAGTAGTTATGGGGCTTGATATTAACACGCTTTGCAATGCACATGGGATCCTTCATCTTATCCTCAATTCTTTTCCTATTTTCAATTTCACTTACATCAATCTCTTCTGTATCACGCACATCAGGGGGATCATGATTGGGTTTAAGCATCACATTGAAGTCATATAAGGCAGGTTGAGAGGCACTAACACTCCTAAGATAATTAGTTTTAGGCACTCCTATCTCCTTATCACTATGTTTATCACGAAGCTTAATGTGCTTTTGTATCATTTGGGCAGTTTGAATGGTTTGGCCTTGTGTGTACAATTTGTTTTCAAGCTTGTTCTTTAAGGCCTTTAATTGGAAAAAATCGTTTAGAAGTTTGGCTTCCTTACTTTGAAAATCTAATTTTAGTGTGTTGACACTATTTTGAATCTCCTGTTTTTGTTTAACAGTTTGATCGATTTGATTTTGCAAAGATTTTATTTCCCCTCTTAACTCTTCTTCCTTTAAATTCCTTTCGATAATATATGTACACATTTGCCAATTCATTTTCTGTTCACGTTCGGTTAACTCAAATTTTGCAAGTTGTTGATACATATTCACCTGATCTTTAAGAATATTAATCCTAGTGGTTAAGGTGTCATCAGGTATAACAGCAGTATATTCAACATATTCACAAGTATCATTATTAACGGAAGAGTCATCACTTGGTAAAGCAGTCTCGACACTTTGTTTCAAGTATTGTTCATATGGGACAACATTTCTATTACCCATATCAGCAGAATTTGAATCAATAGTGTCGGTGTGGTTTACTTCGTTATGAGTCCTTCTATTGTGCATCACATCGTCAACATGTGTATCTTCAGATGCTCTACTAGATTCATCAGACTCTTTATTGTTATCCATATGTTGTTGTTTTGAGAGAACATTAGTGTTTTTCAAACCAACATCATCTGGCGTGACAATACTAGTTTGATGAACCTCATCGAGTATCGTTGGAATGGCACTTGTTTCATATGTGTCATATAATTTGAGTACCTCAGAAATGATGGATGATTTTGATGATCCTAATTGATTTGCCGATGTGACAGCAGATGTAAGCTTGGCCATAAATATGGTTTGTGCAGTAGGTTCATCATCAACATCAGAATCAAATGCATCACAATCTTCAGCCTGGAAGATGTTCGGGTCATTTAGAGCAAGATCCTGGACTGGTTGATCATCCACATCAGCATCAAAGGAGTTTCCTTCATCACCAGCAAAAAGAGCAGCTGTTCCTCATCTAATTTAACTCCATTTTCTTGTGCTTGCATCAACAGCATCTTATCTTTGAAGTAGTTGGAGTTCTGAGGACGTTTTGGTTCAGTGCAGTTTCTTGCAATATGACCTAGCCCACCACAGTTGTAGCACTTGATTTGCCTTCCTTGTCCTTGATTGCCATTTCCCATTCTGTTCTGAACATTTCCTCGGACATTTTGTCTTCCTTAAACCATAACACGCCCGTCTTCCACAACAGCAAGATTACGTGGATTAGATGAGGTTCTGAGTTGGTTGTTGGTTTGAGGAAGAGTGCTTCTGATGTGTTGAACCAGCAGTGAGACTTGGTTGGAGAGATTATCAATTCTCTTGTCCATATAAGCATTCCCAGATTCTTGTGGATTAGTCTTGACACTTGCTGATTGTGTGGGAGTTTGACCAAGAGAAGACTGATTTTATGTTGCTTGAGCCGAGGTTGGGTGATTGACTAGGTCAGCTGTGAATTATTGAAGTCCATGAGCACTGGAAATAAGAGCAAGAGGGTTATTTGAGGGGTGAAACTTCTCTCTTAGCTGACGATCATACATAGAATGTTTCTCATGTTGTTGGAGATAAGCATAGAGCTGTTCATAATTGGTGTTTCTGAGTCCTTTGTTAAGCTTCACAGCTGTGACAAACCGATCCCATTCTGGAGACATGTTGTTGACAAACATTGAATTGAGTTGGATGTTGGGCATTGTCATTTTGATCATTCTCATGTCATTCACAAGCTTGTGGAATTTGACATAGTAATCATTGATGCTTTCACCAGGGTTCATCTTAAAGTGCTCGAATTCATCGTACAATTGAGACTCACGATCTTCCTTTGTTAGTTCTGAACCAGCAAGCAACATCTTGACATTGTCCCAAACAGCTTTGGCCTCAGTGTTGAAGTTAATCAGTTTGTAGATGTCCTTCGGTAGCCCCTGTACCACAATGTTTGAAGCACGAATATCAGCATCATATCGTTTCTTTTCCGCTTCATTCAGATCATTGTACGTACGAGGTCTGTCAATTCCTAAGGTGACTGTCCCATCATCACCAGTGGAGATAACATCTCTGGTAGTACCCATTTGGAACGGCCCTTCATCAATAGATCTCAGAATGTTCTCCCCATTTTCTTTGCCTTGGCAATACAAGCGAATTCTTTGTGACCAAGACTCATAGTCCGTTCTTTCTAGCATTGGAGGTCGAGTGTCAGACCCAGCAGCTTGGATATCATCAATAGATGTTACAGTAGTCATGATGACAAGGTCTTAGACGGGATTTTACAACACACGTGACTTAAACCGAGAAATCGATTCTTTCCCGGGATTTTACTAAAGTCAACCAGGAAAACCGCTAAGATAAGTAAACCGCTGGTACAGTAACCGCTGACAAGTAACCGCTGAAAGAAAACCGCTGATGTAATAACCGCTGAAACTTAACCGCTGGAATAGTAACCGCTGATTATTAAACCGCTGACAATAGTAACCGCTGACAGAGTAACCGCTAGTAAAGTAACCACTGAAGAGTAAACCGCTGGTAACTTAACCGCTGAAGAGTAAACCGCTGGAAGTTAACCGCTGAAACAGTACAAAGTACAGCGTAATGTTCGCTCCACTACTTGTCCTAACCGCTGTTGCTAACCGCTAAAGTCCCAACTTAACCGCTGCGAAGAACACCTTATCGTAGAGCAAACCGCTGCCAAGAAAAAGTTCCAAAACAACTCGTACACTACTCAAACGTTAGATTTAGTCCAACCAACTGATAAACTAGATGAATCTAACCCCTCTAATCCTAGAAGTACAAGAAAGAACACAAGAATCACCACGAACAAGCTCCAAAATGAGTAGAAACCACCCTAAACTAGTAGAAACCAAAACAAACCATACACCACAAGTCCTACAATCCCTAGGATGTAACCATGGCTCTTGATACCAATTGTAGAACACTAGATAACATCACAAACACGCTCATACTTGTGGTTATGGTTCGTTGCATATAAGAAAGAAAAGAAAGAAATGTAGAGAGAGAAAGTTAGAGAGAGAAAGAGATGAAGCCTTGGAGAGAAAACCAAAAAAAAGAAATGAGATTATGAGAAGGCTTACCCTCTCCAAGGATGGAGAGGGTATTTATATGTACATGGGTTTTGCCACTTGGGCGTGCCACTTGGGCTGCGGATCAGGTATACAGTGGGTAAAGACCCGTCCTTCTTCCGCGAACTAATCTACTTCTAAACTACGTTTAACTAACTATTGTAACTACTACGAGCTAAACAATGCTTAATCATATCTGGGGTGACCGAATCTTTCTTATACAAAAAGCGTATTCCTAACAGAACCGGGTGAGACTCGGCTATTCTAGCCAAGACCCAGTTAGATTCAGGTAAGAGTCGGCTATTCTGGCCAAGAACCAATTAGAATCGGGTAAGACTCAGCTTCTTGCCAAGACCCAGTTAGATCTATGTAAGACTCGGCTATTCTGGCCAAGAACCTGTTAGATTCAGGTAAGAGTCAGGTATTCTGGCCAAGTCCAAGTTAGATTTAGGTAAGACTTAGCCATTCTGGCCAATACCCAATTAGATTAAGGTAAGACTCGGCTATTCACGCCAAGAACCAGTTAGATCCATGTAAGAATCGGCTATTTTGGCCAAGAACCAATTAGATTCAGGTAAGACTCGGCTATTCTAGCTAAGACCCAGTTAGAACCGGGTAAGACTCAGCTATTTTGGCCAAGAACCAGTTAGATTTAACTAAGAGTCGACTATTCTGGAGAAGAACCAATTAGAATCGGGTAAGACTCAGCTATTCTGGCGAAGACCCAGTTAGATTTAGGTATGACTCGGCTATTCTGGCCAAGACCCAGTTAGATTCAGGTAAGACTCGGCTTTTCTGGCCAAGACCCAGTTAGAACCGGGTAAGACTCGGCTATTCTGGCCAAGAACCAATTAGATTCATGTAAGATTCAGCTATTCTGGCCAAGAACCAGTTAGCTGTAGGTAAGACTCGGTTGTTCTGGCCAAGAACCAGTTAGAATCGTGTAAGACTCGGCTATTCTGGCCAAGACCCAGTTAGATTCAGGTAAGACTCGGCTATTATCTTGTTCATAGTTGGTCTTACAGTTATTGCGGATATGACACTAGTCCATTTATTACTAACATTATCCAATAAAGCCATAGGTTTGAGTCTCTCCCAAAGCCTCTTAGAATAAGGGCATGAAAAAAAATGAAATGACTATGGGACTCGTTACCAATTCTGCATAGATGACAAGTCAAATCTGGGACATTGAACTAATTAGCAAGCTTGTCTTTAGTCTTACTCTTAAACAAACAAATGATGTTATTCAAGCTTCTAAGATTTGGAATTTGCCTATTACCAAGAATGTGTTTTATAAGGATATTTTGAGGGATGTAAGTGGTATTGATATTACTGATGGTTTATAGTTCTTTCTTTTAACATGGGTTTCCGACTCGACATTGCGAGACGACTAATCTCACGGCGACTAACCTTTTGATGGTTTATAGTTTCTTTATCTATGTTTGGGTTAACTTGTTCCATGGGGGAACAGGTTTTGGAAATGTAACGATACTTATGACTGGGATGACACGGGACACATTGATATTATTTTGACTCTAGCAGGGGTTATTTTGTGTTGATCCTCACCAGGCATCTGTTTGGTCTTGTTGGTGTTCTATGAAGTATGTGCAGAGCTGGTTTTGGGTGGATATGTATCCTCTTGGTATTCTGTGTTGGCAGTGTCCATGTCCTCACTATTATGCTTGATGGCAACCTTGTTGATTTACATGTGTGCAGGTTGTTTTTGTTGTTTGGACGCCTCTGGAGTTAGGGAGGATTAGGGGAAAGTAGCACTCTTTACCTATACATAGGTTTTTCCCTTGTGGTTTTACTTTGGGTAGGTTTTTAAGGAGCCTATTCCCATTAATCTGCTACATTGGCACTCCCCATTTTGTTACTGTTTTGGATGTGATTAAGCAGGCTGCATTTATCGGTCTGATGTTTGTTGTTCTGCTAAAGGTGGCTACTATTGGTTTGATTATTGTTTGGTTGTTTGCTCATGGCTGTGATATGTTGGACTTTGTATTATCCTATAGTATTATGAGGTTTCAGATCTTTTGGTACTTCCAGTGTATTATGATGGATTAGGGTATTTCGGTTGGTCCCTTTATACTCTCTATGGATTCAGAAGTATGTTGGGAGGTCAAAGGGTCTGCACTCATTTTGTACTTCTTCTATTATTGCTATTTGTTTCTGTTATGTATGGTTTTTTTGTTTAGTTTTATGCATATGAGCATGGGATTATGTCCTAATTGTGTTGTTGACTTGTGCTCTTTTCTTGTACATTGCCTTTTTTTTTGGCTTGCTTTTCTTAATATATTTACATTGAGAAAAAAATATATGGCTATCAGCGGCCATTGTACGGCTAGACCCGACCTAATACGGCTAGACTCAACATATATGGCTAGACCCGACCATATACGGCTAGACCAAGCCATATATGGTTAGACATAGCCATATGTGACTTGACCCGGCTATTATATGGCTAGACAAGGCCATTATATGGCAATACCCAGCCAAATACGGTTTGACCCAGCCGTATATGGCTAGACGCGGCTATTATATGGCTAGACCCGGCCATTAGTCATTTACTACCAAAGAATTTACTGCCAAAAAAGAAATGGTATAGATTCTAAGAGTAAGGATCAAATGAGAAATATAAGTAAGATGAGAAGAATGAGAAAAAATCACAACCACAAATATTAGATGCACTCACAAAAATAGATGCATCTCCTTATTATTTCTCTTTCCTTATTTGAAATATGTGGCCACAATTTTTTCTCACTCTTCTCACTATAATAATTCTTCTCACTAGATCCATACTCGTCTAAAGCCTATAGTGACGCCATGATATTTCACTAAAAATAATAAAATTGAAGATACTCGCTAAAAGGTATAATATTTCACTAAAAATATTTTTAGTGAGATAATATACCTTTTAGAGAGTATTTTCTATTTTTCAAAGGTTATAAAAACCCAAATAAATTAATGTAAAAACACAACCAATGGAGGTCATCTAAGGAACATGCCCAATATAATGGCTAGACCCGACCAATATACGGCCAGACTCATCCATTATACGGTTATACCCGGCCATATATGGCTAGACCCGACGATTATAAGGCTAAACCAAGCCATATATAACTTTACCCGGCCATTATACGGCTAGACCAGACCATTATACGGCTAGACCCGGCCATATATGGCTAGAAGCGGTTATTATACGGCTAAACCTAGCCATATATCGCTTGACTCGGCCAAAAAGTGCGAGACCCAGCTATTATATGGCTAGAACCGGCCATTATATGGCTATCAGCGGCCATTATACGGCTAGACCCGACCTACTACGGCTAGATCCGACCGTATACGGCTAGACCAGGTGAATGGTTAGACATAGCCATATGTGACTTAACGCGGCTATTATATGGCTAGACAAGGCCATTATATGGCAAGAACCA
The DNA here is from genome assembly GCA_014162995.1 of Artemisia annua. NCBI lineage: Eukaryota > Viridiplantae > Streptophyta > Magnoliopsida > Asterales > Asteraceae > Artemisia > Artemisia annua. The sequence goes on along the minus strand of LBNU01036044.1, from coordinate 12,365 downwards.
GCCAAATACGGTTTGACCCAGCCGTATATGGCTAGACGCGACCATTATATGGCTAGACCCCGCCATTAGTCATTTACTACCAAAGAAAAAATTGTATATATTCTAAAGCGTATAATGACGCCACGATATTTCACTAAAAATAATAAAATTGAAGATACTCGCTAAAAGCACTAAAAGTATTTTTAGTGAGATAATATTTCAACTTTTCAAAGGTTATAAAAACACAAGTAAATTAATGCAAAAACACAACCAATGGAGGTTATCTAAGGAACCCACTCAATATAATGGCTAGACCCGACCAATATACTGCTAGACTCATCCATTATACGGCTATACCCGGCCATATATGGCTAGACCCGACGATTATAAGGCTAAACCCAGCCATATATAACTTAACTCTTGAGAATCCACGTCCATAGTCTTCATAATTGGGCTAGTCCGGTCCATTAACTGTTGAAAGGCCAGTCCACTGCTCCAAGTTTCCATTACTCAAAATACCACTCATTTGAATCAATCAGTTACCATTCCAAAAACAACACCATTTTGAAGCCAAAACAGTAAACATAGATCTTCCACAAACCCAAAGAAAACCAATAAAAAATAACTCTTTAAAGAACCACATTAACATTACTCTGCAACTGCAACAATGGAAATTCCAAATCTTCAAAGCCTCTGAATTTGCCTTTAAAAATTCTAACCTTTGAATTATGCTCGAAAAAACTAACCTGACATCACTCTTTTGCAGCCTTCCCAAGAGTAATGCCTAACTTCCATACCCTTTTCTTTTAAAATCTTCGGCTCCGCGGACTGCTGAAGCTCAAACTTATATAGCCACCTTCGAGCTTTATCAATCTTGCGGTCATGCGTTTGCCAACACTCTTACCCTGTCTTGGTGGTTTTGGAGCCATCTCAATGTTAGCAGTCCATAAAATCCCGCCTGTAAGGCTTTCGCCATTAAAATCTCAGCTTCTTTTTTGGATCCTCTTGCAGCCAACCAGCCACAATTCTTCCTTTCCTCTGTTCGTACGCCTCTTTTGCTGACCACCCAACCTTTCCTCAAGCTGACCAAGCATCAACCCCATAACTTGAAAAGCCAAGGGTGTTCCCGACTGACTTCATTCTTAACGATTGCAGACTTCATCCACAAACTCTCTCCTCCCTATAGCAAGCAAGCAGCATTCTGGCAAGTTTTGAAACTCAAGCTTGAACACCGCCGCAAGCAGAATCAGTAAATAGCTCGATATGCCTCCTGAAAGATATGTTTAGTTGCAGGCACATCACCAACAAGCCATTAGCCATAAAACCTCAGCCTGTGGCGTGTAGTTCCCCGTTTCTTCTGCATCAGCAACCCAATTCGCCTTAAGATCTTCTTCCACTCCAATCCCGATTGTATTACTACTAATTATCGCATTACATGTTACAACTGATCCCCAGCCTCCTTCATCCAAGCTTCACGATCAATTTCCATTAGCTTCTTCCAATGTCACTGCAGTTTTCTCCCGTGCTTTATTCAACACCTTCTCAGCCGCATCGTATGTTTCTAACCGAGCCAAATCAAGCCACAATTCAACATGCAATGGGCAACACTCGATGAAGCAAATAATCCAACATCATTCATTCCCTTCAAACTCGTTAAAATGTTTCTCTTTGCGGCTTGCTATACATACTTAACAACTTAGATTAACATGCATATATAACCCTGATCTTGTAAGAAAATCGATAACTGAACTATGAGTTTGCCACCTATGACACCAATAATAGGCGAATGAGTAGTCCTCTTGACCACTAAATTGGATTACTGAGAAACCAACAATCACTTGTAGAAAGAAAAAGAATCATCAATCTCAAACGTCCCATAGTATGAAACCTCCAGAACCGAAATGGCCACATAATCTGCTCTTACAGCAGTACCACATAAGATGAGACTCTTCCACCTTCATGCCATAAAGTATAACCAGTTAGAAAGAATAATTTAACTTGTCTAGCTAACAAGAGGTAGAAAAAACTTTATTCTTAATCCACCAAATTGAATTTAATGATTTTGGAGGTTGAAACAATTAGCTAATTTTACCATCAGAGAGAATATAAACCCAAAATGAGAAAGAAATTCACAAAGCAAAATAACACTCACAAGATCACGACGACCACGATCTGTAGGTTAAGAGCGGAAGAACGGGAGAAGAATACAAGTATAAAATGTGAAGCAAGATAAATTTGAACTCTCAGGGTGGAAGATGAGACAAATTTAAAAAGTTTTCTAAGATTGCATTTCTATTTTAACTGCTAAGGCAGCTGCTCTTAATGACACGTAACATTAGTATTAACCAATCTATTTGAGTCAATATATATGGTCATCTCAAGATAACAACTTTGGACTTTGTTGAAACTAGTAGCAAGCCAAACATGTGCAAGGTCAGGTAATTCACCTCCTCATTTTAGCTCTATCCTAACAACACAAATAGAATCTGGTCTTTTGTTTTCTTATGAAAAGGTGAATATTTCATTTTTGGTGCACCAATATGTTAGTTTTTGAAGAGTTAGAACTAGTGCACATACCTTCAATTTCTTCCAACACCTTTCAAGCGTTCTTCCACATTCTTGTGAATCCCGGTGCTTCTGCCCTCATGTTCCTTCTTAAGCGTAGAAAAATAATACTCCACAAGGTCTAGCTTGGATGGATCCTTCTTATACCTAGAAATATTCATCTTTCGACACTTCTCCATATAGTCCATGACGCTCTCGTTCAACGACTCCAAGAGCTCCTTTGCTTCTAAAATTTGACTCTCTATGGTCTCAGAAGAAGAGCCGCTACCTTCCTGTAATACAAAAATTAACTCGTAAACTAATATGAAAATGTCAAATTAGTGAAAAGCCCTAATTACAGGGCAACTAGTAAAACGTGAGTTTAAGTCTATGAATTTTTGTACAACTAAACCGTTTACCTTTACCCAACTGTAAAACATGTTTTAAATGTTTGCTTACTAATCTAGAACACACATGTTTCAAATTGTCAGAAAAAAGGTTAAATACATCACGAATTTGAATTTGTGTAAAGTTTACATCTCACATCCACCAACCTTATCACGTGTCTTCCTCGAGCGCTTACGCTTACCACAAAATCTTGATTCAGAAGGTAGATTTCCTTTTGGTACGGTGATAGATACCTTCTCAGCATAAAGCTACATAAAAATAACCAAATTAGAGAGACATAATTAATCTACTATTATAGAATTCTACCATAAATAAAACTAGTCATATAACCTGCAAGAAAAGAGTGCATCCCCCTAGATGTATCTCTTTGGTTCCCTTACTCTTCTTGTAAGTTTTAATCCCCTTCACGAGCCTATCAATAGCAAATGTTGCCCATCTTTTCTTCTTAAGGCAACTAATATCTCGCACAAGATCTAAATACCATAGGTGCAAGTCTTCTTCTGATGGTGCACAAACAATATATCGCAAGGCGAATAAAATTTAAGCTCGTTTCACATTATCCTCATCTAAGCCCTCACTCAATTCTTTCATAACCTTTTCCATGCAGATGTGATTTTGTCCCTCCTTTACAAAGTCTCGCTTGAGCTCGAGTTCGGTTGGTAGCGGTTTATTTTGAGCTTTCCGAGGTTTCTTTTATCTTAATCTCCTCCTCGCCATCTTCAATTCCCATTATTCGGGTGAAATCGTTGGCCGTGAGTACACACGTTTCACCCTCAAGTTCAAGACTATTGTCTTGTATGTTAAACATAGTAGCTAACTTTTTTATCATGAGTTCATGACATTATTTTGAATATGGCGCTCCATCAACAAGAGTTTGTGAAATGGGGTATCTTCCAACCATTTTCGCCTCTCGGGCCCTAATCTCTCCAAAGTATCTACGAAATGGTTGGTCCTACACAACTTTGACTTTGGGTTTTTTATTCCCATACTTGAGTTTTTGTTCCTTCGGCATGGACTTCCAAAGTTTTGCTATGTCTGCTATCTTCATTTCTATCTTTATTTCTTTGTTCAGCTTCTTTTGTTCACTCTGGAACGCGTTCCATCCATTAATTTCTGGTTCGATAATCTATTTTGAACAAGAAAACACATTATAAGTAGGACATTTGTTTTAGAAATAGTTAAAGTAGTCAAGTTGAGTTGAGTTGACTAACCAAAGGTTCTTCTTCTTGAGTGGTGGTGGTTCTCAATAAGTCGTTTTACTTGTTTAGATGTTCCATTTCTGCATCATTTTATCACCAAAATAATAAAATCAATATGACAACAAAATAGTTTAAAGATAAATAAATGAAGACAAGAGAATTCTCATAACCAGGGGAGGCTTTTGATCTTGTTTGCGGCATTTTCCAAATCTGCATTTTATCAACAAAAACAAAAATAATAAAATCAATACAAGGCATTATATCAAACAGTTGATGGACAAAACAAACAAAGTCTCATTTTATCAAAGCTATTAATAAGATATCAATGAATAAAAACAATAGGAGTAGTAGAATACTAGTAATCACGCAAAACGTTTAATTATTGAAATCGATACAGGTAAAATATAAACTCGATTACCACAAACATGAAGCAACAGAATTACGCATTAGTGTTAGGTGAAGTGGTGGTAATCAAGCATCGAAAACACATATGAGATTAAGTGAAGCAGTAATAATGAACTAAACACTCACTCCTCTACAATAGCAGCTGCAAACAGCTTCTAAAACTAAGACATTATCCGAATTACAAAATATAATTAACAAACATAAATTCTCCAAAAACATATACTAACCTAACACAAATTATTAATTGAGACGATGGTGAAAATGATCGATCGTGTGAAATATGTCGTTTCAGGGTGGGTGTGAGATGTGATTAAAATGTTGGCTGTTTTTGTTGCTGAGTTAGCCCATTATATATCTTACAACTGCTTTAGCCCATTAGGCCTTCGTTGTTGACCCAAATAAGTATGAAAGACTTATCGAGTGGTTGGGTTTCGGAAAAATAAAAATTAACCCACAACAGCACAACCCAACTTTATAAAGCATCGGGTTACGAATTGTTGGGTCGGGTCTATCGAGTTATCGGGTTACTTATTCATCTCATCTCACAATTTGCTTCCTTTATAAAACAAAAAAAACACCAAGTAACAAATTTTTATTTTTTTAAGTAACCAAGTAAAAAAAAATCACTAGTATTCATAAGTAAGCATTTGAAGTTTTTTGCATAACATGGATGTTACTATTTAGCCCAATGTCACACCAAAATTATAAAGCGTTCCAAAATTCAGATGGTGTTAATTGGGCTTTTGTTGTTGTTGGGTTTAAATGTTGTTTGAGTTAGCCCATTAGGCCTTGTATGTGCTTTACAATTGGTTTAGCCCGTTAGACCTTTGTTGTTGGCTCAAGCAACATCTATATCTATATACTGAATGGCGTATCAATATTAATGGCTCAAGCTCACTAATTACATGCTCGGATCAAGCACGCCACCAAGGCCCATCCAACATCGCACAGTAGGGATGCACGACAAACACTACTACGAGTTAAAGGACGAATGACATATGTCCTCATGGTCTGCTCTTGGATGATCAACAGTTGGCACCCTGGCAACCGTTGATCACTCCCAATGGGTTTATCTTTAAAGCCTACAAGCCTCTCTATAAAAGGAGAGTAACTGATGACATGGGATTGCGAACACGCAACAGGTTTTACCTCTCAAGGGATCTTGAGAAGCTTGCAATCCCACCAGGCAGTGTACCTGGTCGGTGTAGTATAGTGTAGTGGTAAGTACGGGGGATTGATCGTTCTCTCACAGGGAATAGTGTTCGTTAGGATAGAAAAACTACTCTAAAAGGTCTAAAGGTGAAGGAAGATTATTTTTGTATTTTTATATTTTATGGAAAGCAAGTAAAATCTCGGGTTTTGGAGGAGTGGGCGGAATTAGTTGCTAGTCAACTAACCCAAAAACTACAATTGCAATAAAAATAAAATAACTAAACTATTGTGGTTGTGAAAACTTATATGGAGACAAATGTGTTTACTTAGACTTCCTTACTCCCTAACTATCTTTTACCGGTTAATTGGTGTATGTATTACTTGCGTGGATGACGGGTGTATTCCTTAACAATTCATGGGGTGGCATACATATCTCCCCAATTCTATGAGCTCTTATCTCCTCCTACAACTATGCGTACACATAATCATAGGGATTGTAAACAGTGGCTCATGCGTTAAATACTACCTTAATAACCTAGTATGCCTTAGTTACATGTTTCTTAAGACGTTCAAGCATGTTACCATATAGGAGTATTGCCAGTTTTCTTAAGCCTAACATTGATGAAACATTCATCCCAACAAAGTAATAACACACCAATCAACCAATAATTAATAGTTAGGTTTCATTAGATCTAAGCAAACACAAGAAAAATCTAGCCTAGCATGTTAATTGAAAGACAAGCATAAGATATAATTAACCAACACATAGACATATTGATTAATTTAAGTGAGGACTTATCTTTAATTGAACATGAAGGATTCAAGGGTGAAAAACCCTTGAAAATACAGCCAAATTCGTCTTTAGGGTTTTTCCCAAACTTGTACCAAAAGTTCCACACTAATGAATGAAAAATAGAAAAGTATATATAGATTTTACATTCTGACGGCGTCAGGTTATGGGTTCTGACGCCGTCAGCTCGCCGTCATTAGGGTTCTCGGATGGCCTAGATTTACTTCTGACGCCGTCACTCTTTATTTTGCTCTGGGCCGTCACTCTTTAAGTTAACACCTGACGGCCTACTTTCTCTAACACCTGACGCCGTCAGGTGTAAACATCTTGTTTTCTTCATAGGGCGTCTAGTGTAATCTGATTTCACTCCTTTGTCAACGTTGGCTGACGGCGTCACCTTGTGACTCTGACGCCGTCAGGTAGGAATTCCAGCTTCTTTTGAGACTTTGTCGTTTTCTTCACTTTTATGCTCCAAAAACGTCCAAATATGCATGTTTTCCAGAATTCTTCTCAAAAGTACCTAAAATGACAAAAGGAACGATTTAGGGCAATATTTGATCACATTTACTCGAATTAGGGCTTAAATGACCCCTTAAAACGGGTACACTTTTCGTCTCATCAAATACCCTTACACTTGAGATTTGCTTGTCCTCAAGCAAATAAGCTTTTATTCCAATCAAAATATGAGTTAGGGGTCATTTAACACAAATATAAAAGTAATTACAACAAATAGTCATTCGACCCTAATCATAATAAGCACGGAAATCATACACTAGCACCTCACAAATAGTGTTTGGATACTCTCATCTCTCAAGTGTCATAGAATTATATCTCATAAATGAAAACGGAAAATATCACTCACTACCTGTCATAGCAAATAGATTACCATAGGCTTGGGAGAGGATCAATTACTCCTCCACTAGGCGTAAGCACCTAAGATAAACTATCAAAGAGGGCTTTCCAAAGGGTTGTAACGTAAGGTGTAGGGATATGATAAACACGGTTTGGTTGGAATAAAGGGTATTTTAATGGTGGCGAGTTAATTATCATGATCAAATACACGCACTATACAATGTTGCTAAGCCAAGACTCGACTCAATCTTAAGCTAAAAACAAAATAACACAAACTTAAAAGAAACATAAAAGGGAACGGGATGGTAGTCCGTATGTGTTTTTCTACTTTTCTTTTTCTAATTTTTTTTTTTGTATTTTTCTTGATTTTTCGATTTTTTTTTTTTTTTTGCATACATTCTTGCCCTACCATCCAAAATAATACATCATAGGTGCCTCGGTTCTCCCCTTACACTTGAATTTTTACATAACTCTACAATTACTATTCTAATGACTCGAATTAAGATAATCGAAAAACTTAGAGTACTTTTAAAATATTTAGCACATATGGGGGTAATAATATTGTTCTTCCCCATTACTCCATTACACTAGTATTTTACCCATGAGTCCCAATCGTCCCAAAACAATATGTACAAGGATATGACTCGACTTAGCAACCATGTAATCGATTAGATAATTAACAAAGGGTTTAACAAATGTTGTCACAATAATGCACTAAAGGTGAGTGCATACAAGGTAGGCTAAGGCAATTTGGGTGTACATTTAAGTGGGGTGTAACAAATTCTCACTTTGAGTAAGATGCTCAAAGGTCGAAACGAAAGGATAGGCTCTGAGGGGTGTACTAGGGGTATCATGTACCAAAAATGGGTACAACGCAAAGGGTTTGGGAGAATTACTTGACCAATGTAGCCAATGTAATTATAACAAAAACACGGGTGTAAAAACAAAGGGTTAATCCTAATGCCTCTTATCATGTAGTAGATCTTAACTACACAAATGTAGTCTCACTTGTGGATTTGAGATGGTCCTAACGCAAGTTCTAGAATCTAAGTGCTACCGGTACTCACATCATAGCATCAAAGATGGATACTTTTCCTACCAATTCTAGGGGAGAACCTCACATATTTGGTGTGGAAAATTTTTTAGTGGTACGGTTTTGTGCTAGTCATATAATTTCCTATCCATGAGACGCTTATTAAGACCAAGGTTTCACTTCTAAATGTTGTAAAAAATTTTAAATTGGCGCTAAAATTGCCCTAACAAATATTTCTCTCGGTTTTATTACAAATTTACTATCAACCAAACAAAAATCAAGCGCAATTGTATTCTCTAAGGTGTCTTTATTTACCCCCTTACATTTAACCGAACATTGTCCCCAATGTTCAAATAGAAGATGTAAAAGTAAATAAAATGAAAGAATGAAATCAAATACTCCCCTAATTCGTTTGATGTGGATAGTGAGGTAACATGGTTAGATCTTCTTGTCCAAAATAACCTGTTAACCTGAAAAAAAGATAAAGGCCAACCTCGCATAAAATCGGCGGTATAATCTATAATCAGATATAATGCTTGTGGAATGAATATTTTTGCAGAATTCCTGGAGATTATAAGTTAGAGAATTAGCAAAACTTTTTACGTTTCCGGAAGAAAAACAAAACTTTCAAAAATTGCAGAAAATTGTTGCCTGACGCCGTCAGGTTGTAATGCCTGACGCCGTCAGAAATGATCTAACAGAATTCTCATGTTAAGTTTTCGGAAAATTTCTGGAAAAACTAGAGCTTACTTCCTGGAATTCCTGCAAAAATTCATTATGACTCGATACAAGCATTTGACTCAAACAAATACTAATATGTATGTTAATTTACATTGTTATGATTCGTGTTCATTCGTTCTTATAAACTGATTTAGATTTCCCTTACACTTAGCTTTTGCATAATACCTTTATATGTACTTAAGACAAAGTTAAAAACAAAATAAAGCATTTTCACAAGTTAGTTTGAATCATGAATCAATAACAAGAAATATCATACATACGGAAACAAATAAAATCAAATAAACAAACAAACAAAACACACAAAGCTTGGGTTGTCTCCCAAGAAGTGCTTTTCTTTATTAACGAGTCTTGTAGCTAGACTCAAAGTCACCCTATCCGACATAGGTGAGTTCCGCATCGAGGACATCCCTAGGGTTGATTTTGGTTGGAAGTGTCCTATCGGTGCGTTTGGTGAAATATGACCTCTCAAACTTCTCTCCATCCGGATCATGTAGAGTTATCTTTATGTGCCATGATCCATCCCCTTCCTTAGGTGGCTTATCCCAATTTATTCATGGCTAGGTTGATTTGCAAAACTCCTAGGTAGTCGGTCATTTTTCTAAAAACTAGGGGATCTTCAAAGGGATCTAGTTCGGTGTCCCTAGCCAAAAGTTGTTCTACCGTTTGTGTTCGGTTCACAAATTCCTCTTCTAGGTAGAATGGGCGTTGGGGTCCTATAAAGTCTTCTTCTAACCATGGTCCGTATCTAGAGGTCTTTCTATCGGTTAATTCCTCAATGGTGTCGTAGGCATGTTTCTTAACATCATAAACCGACCAAGTTTCTCCTTCTCCTACCGCTATCTTGGATTCCCTGAAATCAATCATAGCACTAGCGGTGGCTAAAAATCCTCTTCCTATCAACAAGGGGCATGTAGGGTCGCTCATCATATCGAGGACGTGGAAATCGGCTAGAATTGTCAACTTCCCTATGTGAACTACCACGTCCTTTACTACTCCTACCGGGTATGCTACATTTCCATCCGTTAAACCTATTATTACCTCGGTTTCTTCTAGCTTTCCTAGTTTGAGGGTGGTGTAGAGAGGTAATGGAAGTAAGTTGAGGCTAGATCCAAGATCGGCTAATGTGTCATAAGCTTCCGAATTACCGATCTTGCACGGTAGGACAAATAAGCCCGGATCTTCTAACTTCTTAGGTAGTTTGTTTCGAACGAAGGCTGTCCCTTTTTCACCTAATTTGAGCTTCTTCTCATATTTTTCTAAGAGGGCATTATAGTAGGGGGCTCGTTCTAACACATCCATAACCGGACGTTAAAGGTAGAGTTCGTTGAATTCTTCGTCAAGGTCTTGAGTGGGAGGTGTTTCAACTATGTTGTTTTGGTGTTGGATACCTTATTCTCATGGTCTTTTTGAGGGATGTGGGTTTGTTTGAAACACGTGCTCACGGTATTGACCGAATAGTATTGTGGGCAAGAACTAGGGGACGAAACCGAAGAAATGGAGTTAACGTTTAGTTTCGGGTTCTTGACCGTGTCGCTCGGGAGGGCGCCCATCTCTCGGTCATTGAAAATCTTCAACAAGGAATCGATTTTATCGGTCATCTCGCTTTGCCTTTGTTTGAACTCGAATTCAAACCTGGATATACGAGCTTCTTGAAATGCCATAAAATTGGACATCAATCCTTCAAAGTTATTGGAACTACCATAGTTGTTGGAAGGATTGTTGTTGAAGGTACGGTTCGAGGAAGGACCGTTGGGTTGAAAACGGTTAGGTGGGTTGGAAGAATTGTTTTGAGGCACGTTTTGGTTTGACTTCCACCTAAGGTTTGGGTGATTTTTCCATGAGGGGTTGTATGAATCACCGTAAGGGTTTGGCTCGAGTTTGAAAGTGTACCACTCGTCTCCCGCTCTGTCGGTACGCGAGGATGCGTAGTCCGCAAAAGCTTGTTCGGGGAGTTCCATGCAATCACGAGTGTCGTAGGGACCACTACATAATTCGCACGAAGAAGTGATTTTATTCACTTGGCTTGAGGGGTTGGGAGCCTCGTAGGATTTCATGAGAAACTTGACTTGGTCTTCAAGTTCTATGATCCTACGGTCGGAAGTGCTTGAATTATTAGAAGGCAAAGATATTGCCTTGACCGTCTTATTCAAATCACGGGGATCATTCCAACTTTCGTTGTCATATAGAGCAAGATCTTCTAGGAGTTCCCATGATTGTTCCGCACTTAGATCACGTAGCTTGCCACCGGCCACTTGGTCAATGGTTTGCCTCGTGTGGAGATTGATATGGTCATAGAAAATTTGGACTTGGAACCAAAGGTCTATGCCATGATGAGGGACTTTTTGGAGTAAGTCCTTGAATCGAGTCCATGCCTCGTAGAGGGTTTCGCCTTGGCGTTGTTGGAACGCCAAGATATCATTCCTTAGCTTGGTGGTTCTTCCCGGTGGGAAAAAATTGAGTAAGGAAACGAGTTGTGAGATCATCCCAAGAGGTGATGGATCCTGCGGGAAGTCGCTCAAGCCATTCACTAGCTTGGTCCATAGAGAGAATTGGCAGAGACGCAATCGGGTCGTCTCTCGAGTGGCAACATCAAGGTCTATAGAGTCTACGATTTTGAGGAAATCCTTGAGATGTTGATTTGGATCTTCGGAACGAAGTCCACTAGTACGCATTAGTTACATGTTTCTTAAGACGTTCAAGCAGGTTACCATATAGGAGTTTAGCCAGTTTTCTTAAGCCTAACATTGATAAAACATTCATCCAAGACAAGTAATGACACACCAGTCAACCAATAATTAATAGTTAGGTTTCATTAGATCTAAGCAAACACAAGAAAAATCTAGCCTAGCATGTTAATTGAAAGACAAGCATAAGATATGATTAACCAACACATAGACATATTGATTAATTTAAGTGATGAATTATCTTTAATTGGACATGGAGGATTCAAGGGTGGAAAACCCTTAAAAATACAGCCAAATTCATCTTTAGGGTTTTTCCCAAAGTTGCACCAAAAGTTCCACACTAATGAATGAAAAATAGAAAAGTATATATAGATTTTACATTCTGACGGCGTCAGGTTATGGGTTCTGACGCCGTCAGCTCGCCGCCATTAGGGTTCTCGGATGGCCTAAATCTGCTTCTGACGCCGTCACTCTTTAATTTGCTCTGGGCCGTCACTCTTTAATTTAACACCTGACGGCCTACACCTTTTAACACCTGACGTCGTCAGGTGTAAACATCTTGTTTTCTTCATAGGGCG
>LBNU01036042.1:168773-183424 GCA_014162995.1 Artemisia annua | reverse complement strand
GCGTGTATAAAAATGTGTGCAAAAACATGTAAAAAACGTACATAAATTTTAAAAATAATAAAAGTCATCTAACTTGTTACTTTTTGTCATTGTATGTAGCCATGATAAACGATCGTTACTCTAAAGGACTAACGGTGCAATGATAAACCTAACGACCGTTAGGTTAACCTGCTCCAACAGGTGAATCAAGTCACCGCTACACACAATGGACGAATTTAGCAAGTTTAGTGACACATTGGGAAAAAAAAGAGAAAGCTACATACAATGGGAAAAAGTGGCAAGTTGCATACATTTTCAGGTAATTTGCCCAATCGTAAACCCAGCAAACTCGTCAAAACGAAATATCCACATAGTACTCCTCGCATGAAGCTCCCTAGTATTGTGTTATGTTTCTAACTTAAAGTAGGTTTTTATACTTATATGAAAATAGTCCGTTTATATCTTTAAGTTTATATATTTACATTTTCTACCCTATACTTATAAACTTATAACAATTAAGCATATAACTTTCTAACTTTTGCACATTTAGTCCCTATACTTCTATATTTTAGAGAAATGACAAAAATGGTCCTTAGACTTCACTAACTTTCATTATTTACCCTTTTTACCCTTATCTTTATAATATTTGCAAAACTAATCCTTTTTAGTTTATAACTTATTTTAATTTCTATCCTAGGGTTTCAAAACTTGGCAATATGAGTCCTTGCACTTATAACTTCTAGGAAATGTCAAAAACAGTCCATAGACTTTATAGTTTCAATAATTTACCATATATACCCTTATGTATGGAAACTTTTACAAAACTAGTCCTAATTTCAAGTAAATCATATTTTTATAAAACAGTTAAGTTTCTAAGCTTATGTTTAGCTATTCTAAGTTCATATAAGTAATCTAATTCATATTATAGCATGTAATATAGCAATTTAGTATATAAATACCTAGTTTTCTAAAATTATGGTTTCGAATAGAAAGCATGTAAATGAAATGGTTCAAGGCTATCCTAAGGGTTCTAATGCATATCCTAAGGTTACTAGGTCTATTCTAAGGTTACTAAATCAAGAATTAAGGCTTACCTAGGTCGTATATGTGTTAACGAGGGTGCAAGGGTTTCTAGGGTTTCTCTCGGCTTCAAACCACAACTCAACTAGGCCAAGGCTTCGCTACTCGATCTCTAAGGCTTATAAGGGAAATGTGAGGTAGAGAAGGGAAGGAGAGGTGTGAAGAAGAATGAAGGGAGGGGAGGGGTATTTATAGCCCGCGTATGGATTAGCGAGCAAGAAAAGGTTGCTAGGTGTCGAGGAGGGGGGAGGTCAAGTAGGCAAGGCTATGGAGGGTTGTGGAAAGTCTAGAGGACGATGAGGATCTGCTATGGTGTAGCTAGGGGGCGTCATAGGCCGGTTGTGGTGTGGTTTAGCCGAGAGAGGCGGTTGAAGAAGAAGGAGTGACAAGGAGGTGATGCACCTCATTGTTTGGGTGCTTGGAGGTGCTAGGGTTCTAGCTAGGTATAAGGGAGGTGCTAGGGTGCTTGCTTGGAAGTTTAGAGTAGTATAGTAGCTAGTTTTAGGTTTTTAGGTTTAGTTTAACCTAGTTTTGCCTAGAGTGAGTTTTAGGTCTAGCCTAAGGTTTAGTGCCTAGATTAAGGTCCTAAGGGTGCCTAATGACTAATACTAAGTCCTAGGGGGCTTATACTAAGTGATGGTAGCTTATGGTAAAGATTTAAGAAAGTTAGACCTAGTTTCCGGGAAGTTATGACCTAGTTATGGTTTTGTGCTTATGTGACTTGTACCTAGGTTATAAGGAGTTCTACTATGTTCTAGAGAGTCTAATATAACCTAAAGTCACTAATGTAAGTCATACCTAAGCCTTGACCACTTTAGAACATGTATGGATAAGCAATTAGGGTTTTAAAGATAACCGTAAACACATAGGTACAATTAGGGTTTTCTAGCAAGTATGATGTATTAGAGTGATAGTTTTCTTAGTGAAAATATGTTTGTAACCTTGACTTGACATACCGGGATGTTTACATCAAGTAAACATAGTGGTGGTTGGCATAGGTGGATACGTGAGCTTGTCTAGAGGTTAGTTAGGTCATAAGGATATAATAAAGCAAAAATTTGGCTCGGGAAAATCCTATATGCATTTCTAACCTAGATTGTGCTTAGTGAGGGCCTAAGTTAAGTTAGTAAGGCTTTTCTAACCTAAGGGGAAGTTAGTGGGTTGTTACACCCAGTAGTCGAAGTATACACACTGTCCCCAATGGTCGGCCAAAACATAGCACTCCTCATATCATTCCTTACAGTCTCACCATTACGCATCATACCCATGAACTGTCCCTGAATAGTCTCATGTTGGCTGTAAAGCCCCAATCTCCAACCCAACTCCATAACAGAACAAGATCTAATCTCGCCTCCCAGCCTAAAGTAAAGTGTGGTGGCACCTACATCACTCCTTGCTTCCCCTATCTCAAAATGAAAAGTAGCTAGAAACTCTCGTACCAATTCGTCATAAACGGGCTCTTGAAGCTTAAAAAACCTTTCCCATTGGGGACCCGTGAAGTTATCAGTTTGGAAGCTTTCCAGAAAACCCTATTCAAGGCCCTCGCCCCTCAAGAATTCCCAATCAACCACAACCCCATGGTCAACTTGATGGTGGAGTAGTTGGTTGTACTTAAAGGTGGAGGCGTCGTCATCAAAGACATTCCAACTTTGGACCGTTTCCGCGTAGTTCTCACGTTGGGATCTTGAAGAACTTCCTTGGTGGGGTTGGGAACGCTTGCTCATTTCCTGGAATCAAAATAGTAAGGAACAGAAGGGATTAGATTATGAACAGATAGGGTGGCTAAGCATCAGACATGCCTGACGCCGTCACTCTTTACGAAGTGATGCCATCAGGTGCAATAATTTCAAATCCGTGGTTATGAGGGAAAATTCAATATTCAAACTTTAAATTCATAAACCAATCACCCCTTTTCATAGCAAAATGGGCGATTGGTCCACAGAACATAGTTCAAATCCGCATATGCCCATTGAATCATCAAACCCATTTGGTTACTAACTATCTAATGCCTTAATTATTGTCAAAACAACACTAATTAAGGGGCATTATAAATTCTAGGTACGAATCAATCCTAGGGTTTCGAATATTGGGGATTTACGAAATTGATGGATCCTATGAACAATTGAATAAAAAAGGATGAATAAAAATTACTTACCATGTGGAGATTGGCGACAAGAATTGGTGAATTGGACCTTGAAGATTTGGTAGGTGAGTGNTTACTAACTATCTAATGCCTTAATTATTGTCAAAACAACACTAATTAAGGGGCATTATAAATTCTAGGTACGAATCAATCCTAGGGTTTCGAATATTGGGGATTTACGAAATTGATGGATCCTATGAACAATTGAATAAAAAAGGATGAATAAAAATTACTTACCATGTGGAGATTGGCGACAAGAATTGGTGAATTGGACCTTGAAGATTTGGTAGGTGAGTGTGGGGTGGATATAGTTTGTGGGGTTTATGATGAAAGTGATGGATATGTGGTTATTAAAGCTGTACAGACGAGGTGACGCCGTCACGCCTAAGTGGCTGACGCCGTCAGGTGTCCGTGCTATGGTAGTTTATTCGATTTTTCAATTAGGCCCTTGTTCTTTCGAAAATTCGCTAAATGGTGTTGGAAACCATTGAAAGCAAAAGTCATTTCGGTCAATAAACTCCACCTGGGTCAAACGTTTTGTTGCTATCACAAGGTGAGGTTTGATTTTCCAAAGAATCGGTTATTGCCCTATTAGGTTTCCATTCTCCATTTTGGTAAGTAATTGATGAGCAAAAGAAACTTTCACAGGAAGGTTTCGAAATGAGAGTGTGCTTAAGTTGAGTTTCTCGCACACCCGGCTTAAAACCAAAAGATCGTTTCCTAATCAAATGGAAATTAGGAAGTGTGACTCGCAGGCTTCTGACGAAAATCCTATGAATTTGAGAATTCTCCTTCTCAAAAGGAGGCTTACGGGAATGGGAGTGGCCCACTGTTGAATGTTTGGGGAAAGCTATTTCACAGTTCTCCTCGTTGTTTGTTTCACTAGGGATAGGGAGTTCAAAGATTTTTTTTGATCTTTTTAGGAACACTTTCTTCCCTAATTTTCTCCTTAATCCTTGATATGAAATCTCCAGCTAAGCTCATGAAAACGTTTCGGGTATCTTCCATACGGGCTTCT
Source organism: Artemisia annua (assembly GCA_014162995.1). Classification (NCBI taxonomy): domain Eukaryota; kingdom Viridiplantae; phylum Streptophyta; class Magnoliopsida; order Asterales; family Asteraceae; genus Artemisia; species Artemisia annua. The sequence goes on along the minus strand of LBNU01036042.1, from coordinate 179,204 downwards.
AATTGCTGGATTTGCTTTTCTTGGTTGCTCACGAAAGTTAGCATTATGTTCTCGAATTCCCATCGCCATGAAAATTTGGGAGCCGCATGGTTGCTGGCTTCGTTCGCATACTCACGGGGGTTGGTTATGGGTATTTTGGCTCTCATTAATTCTGCGACTTGCCTTTCAATGTTATCAAACATTTGTTCTTGGGTCGCATTTATATAAGCTAAACTCGCTTCCTCTAAGAACATGGGATCTTCCCATTCTTCATCTTCGTGTCGTGCTAAATCCTCAATGACCTCCCAGCACTTATCAATGCTGAGCCTGCTTAGCCTACCATTAGCGGTGTAATCTATAACTTTTCTAGTCTGATGATTTACACCATCATAAAAAACTTGGATTTGGAACCAAAGATCGAGGCCGTGGTGAGGGACTTTTTGGAGTAAGTCCTTGAAACGAGTCCATGCTTCGTAAAGAGTTTCACCTTGAAGTTGTTGGAAATTCAAGATGTCATTCCTTAACTTGGTAGTTCTCCCCGGTGGGAAAAATTGAGCAAGGAAACGAGAGGTGAGATCATCCCAAGAGGTGATGGATCCCGCGGGTAAACGCTCAAGCCGTTGACTAGCTTGGTCACATAGAGAGAATTGGAAGAGACGCAATCGGGTCGTCTCTCGAGTGCCAACATCAAGGTCTATAGAGTCTACGATTTTGAGGAAGTCCTTGAGATGTTGATTTGGATCTTCGGAACGAAGTCCATGGAATGCACATCCGCTTTGCACCAACCGGATGGTGTCGGATCGCAAGGGAGACACATTGGCTCCTTGGGTGAGCTCAATGGTGTTTCGATAGCCTTGGTGGCTAGGTCAGGAGTATTCTCCTAAAGTGCATGCTCTAGGTGATTGGTTTGTTTGTGGTGGGTTTTGTTGTGGTGGGTTGACAGGATCAAGGATATTACCAGCTTCCATGATGGCGGATGGTAATGGTTACGAAGAAAGGAACAAAGAAAAAGATAGACTAAAGGAAACCTAATAAAAAGAAAATAAAAATCTCACTAGATATGAATCTAATGAGTAGACCTAATAAGAATAAAATTCAACCTAGACAATAACTATTCCCCAGCAGCGACGCCAAAAACTTGATGCGTGGTTTTGCAACCCTGCAAAAGGTTCTACTTCTCAAGGGAACTTGAGAAGCTTGCAATCCCCACCAGGCAGTGTACCTAGTATAAAGAGTGGCAAGTATCGGGGGATTGATCGTTCTCTAGGGGAATAGTGTCGTTAGGATTGAAAGCTACGTGAACTAGGTCTAAAGGTGAGGGATGATTCTTTTTGTATTTTTATATTTTATGAAAGCAAAGTAAAAATCTCGGGTATTGGAAGAGTGGGCGGAATTAGTTGCTAGTCAACTAACCCAAATAACTACTAATGCACCGAATTAAGGTGTTTTCTTTAATTGGTTTATTTATTGTCGGTTAGGGTTTGTTTTCTTTGGTATTTATTTGGTGATCGATCCTTAATTGTTCTATCTTACAACGAATATGGTTGGAGGTTGAAGGGGTGGTGTATATTGCTTAAACCCTAACTGTTTTAGCAGTTAGGGTTTTATCCTTTTGGTCGATCTGCTGATTGGTGTTTTTGGGTTTATAGGAGAGATGAATAAAGGGTTTTTTTAATAATAGGAAGGACTCTAATGTGCCGAGTGTTAATGTTGATGATTTAGCTGCTAGAATGAATCGTTTGAAGCAAGGTGATGTTGGGAACTCCGGTGTGTCTCAGCCTAGGCAAGCTTTGAGGGTTGTTAAACCTCAAAATACTAGCGATTTAAATGTTAATAGGGTAACACCTAGTGGTAGTGCTATTGTTGGGGATTCGATTGATGTACCAAGTCCCTCTATTCTACATGATGATGTTAATCCACAAGGAGGTACGAATGAGGTGGAGGAGACTTTTTGGTCGATTAGTGATTTGAATGTTCAGAATACTAACGAGGCCTCATCATCTCTTGGTATTCCTAAGTCAAGCAACTCTAATAGTGTTGGGGCTGTTACTAATGATTACCTTAATCCTAATGAATTCCCGGCACTTAATGTGAATAATGATGCTACTACAAATCAAGTGAAGCCAGTTTCACTTGGTATTGCTGATAATAAGGATGCTACAGCCACTATTAGCTTTGGTGAGTTGAGTTCAACCTCAATGATGAACCCTAGTAGTGTCACTTTGAGTGTGGATGTTGCGACAGGTTCTTTTAAAAATGTTACTAAGCAAGTGGAGCCGGTTCCAAGTGCATCTCCATCAAGCAAGGCTGTTAGGGGTGTGAGGAACCCTAACTATGGTTCTGAATATGATGGTCATATGGTTAATGATGGTGATGATAGTAATCTTCGAGAAGGTGATGGAGTTCATGTTGCTCAAAGGGCTGGAAAACTAAGTGTATCTCCCACGAATGGTTCATATGGGACTGCTAACCAAGTTCCTGGTTCTGAAAAGGTTGATACGAATTCACATGGGGCTATTGGTATTGATAAGGTTGCCGTGGATGCTTTGAAACAACCTTCTACATCATATGCTAGTGCTACTTCTAATGAACCTAAGAATCACACATCTAACTTTCGTAGGCTGGAGTGTAGCAAGAATTCAAATGGTGTGGATCTTTCTGTTCTTATGAAAGTGGTTGAAGAGGTGAAAACTAGGTTTGAGAATACTCTTTATGGGTATTTCCTTGGTCAACGCTGATGCGTGGTTTTGCAACCTTGTAAGAGGTTTTACTTCTCAAGGGATCTTGAGAAGCTTGCAATCCCTACCAGGCAGTGTACCTGACCGATGTAGTATAGTGTAGTGGCAAGTACCGGGGGATTGATCATTCTACTTGGGGAATAGTGTTCGTTAGGATTGAAAACTACTCTATATAGGTCTAAGGATGAGGTATGATTATTTTTGTATTTTTATATTTTCTAAAAGCAAGTAAAAATCTCGGTTTTTTGAAGGAGTGGGCGGAATTAGTTGCTAGTCAACTAACCCAAATAACTACAAATGCAAATAAAATAAAATGACAAGAAAATAAAAGGTCGTGAAACTAATATGGAGAAAAGTGTGTTTACTTAGATTTCGTTACTCCCTAGCTATCTTTTATCGGTTGATTAGTTTGTTACAATTGTGTGGATGACGGGTTGTATTCCTTAATACCATTCGTGGGGCATGCACATCCTTCCCCAACTCTATAAGCTCCTACTTCATCCTATGGCGAATCGTTTAGTATCCTAACCATGAAATCACTAATAGTTACTCATGCATTAAATACAACCAATTAATCGTATCCGATTCATGTTTCTTAAGACGTTCAAGCATGTTACCTGTTGGGAATTATTTGTAACAGACTTAAAAGTCTGACTAGTTTAGTTAAGTCGGGTAGATAGTTAAGTCTGCCAGTACTAAGTTAAGTCTGTTTATGTTAGTTCAGTTAAGTCTGTTTTGCTGAACAAGTTAGATATCTTAGGAGATATTATAGGAAGGGATATGCACGCGGTTAGATATCTTAGGAGAAGATATGCATGCATCCTTTCACACGTTTGTAGAATTAGGGTTTCCTTATAGTATAAAAGGAACCCTACGGCATTGAGTTCTAGGCCAAGTTTTCAAGAAATTAATAGAATATAAAGTTAGTAATTCTCTGTGTTGTTCTTACTGCTTGTGTTAATATTCTGCGTTAACATCAAGTATACATTGTTTAGAGTTTCTCATATAGATAGTTTGGATTTATCCAAGGTATCTATTGTCTTACAAAGGCTGATAAGATCCAAATCTTTGGACCTACAAGTGGTATCAGAGCCTCGCAGAGTGACTCTGAGTAAGAAGAAACACAGATCCACAACCACTCAAACACTCACCAAAAATTCCAAAAAGATGTCTAAACCTGTTGATGAATTCTCTAGTCGTCATAGTGATTTTGATGCTGAAGAATCAAACCATGAAGATGCTGTCTCTGACAATGAGAAGCCAAAGCAGCAACAGCAGCTTGTGCCTGTGGCCAATATCAAACTCCCAATTCTTAAGAAGGAAGAGTATGATATATAGGCAATGGAGATGGAACTTTATCTGGAATACATAGATAATGATGTGTGGAAAGTCATACAAAATGGAAACTCAAAGAAAAGGATCTCTGTAGGCAAGGATGGTACTGTTAAAGTGCTTCCACCAGTCACTGCTGCAAAGATACATGCTGTAGAGAAAGAAAGGAAAGCTAGGACCATTCTTCTGATGGCCATTCCAAAAGAACACCTAAGAAGGTTCCATGGGATGGATGATGCCAAAGAGATCTGGGAAGCAATTCGAATAAGATTTTGAGGGAATGCTAATTCCAAGAAGATTCAAAAGGCTATACTCAAACAGCAATTTGAGGCATTCACAGTGAGCAGTTCTGAAGGGCTTGAAAAAGGTTATGAAAGGTTCCAACACCTACTCTCTCAACTAGAAGCTCATGGTTCTCCTGTATCTACTGAAGATGTAAACCATAAATTTCTTAGATCTATGCCTCAAGAATGGACAAATGTGACCATGAGCATGAGGCTAAAAGAAGGTGTTGAGGATTGGTCAATTGATGATTTGTTCAACAATCTTAGGGTTTTTGAACAAGATGTCAAAGGAAGCTCAAAATCATCATCCAGTGCAGCCAATGTTGCCTTTGTTGGACAAGGCAAGTGATGAGGCGAAAAGTGTACCGCTTTTGGGGGGTCATTTAAGCCCTAAATCGTAATTATTTGATCAAATATTGCCCTAAATCGTTCCTTTTGTCATTTTAGGTACTTTGGAGAAGAAATCTGGAAAAGGAAGCATTTTGGACATTTTTGGAGCATAAAAGTGAAGAAAACGACAAAGTCTCTAAATCTGCTGGAACAGTACCCATGACGGCGTCAAGGCTTAGGAGGTGACGCCGTCAAGCTAGACAAACGGAGGTGGATGTGAAGATTTTCCTTGATAAGCCAGAATGGAATTTTGGGACTTAAAGGGGGACGGCGTCAAGAGGCCGTCAGGAAAACCTAGCACGGCGAGGTGACGGCGTCACAACCCAAAGAGTGACGCCGTCAGATCTGTTTTCCCATATATATTTTCGCAATTTTCATTCATTGTGTGGAACTTTTTAGAGAGGAACCTTAATACGAATTTTAGCAGCTTTTTCAAGGTTTTTCACCTTGAGATCTTCCATGTTACATTGAAGATAAGTTATCAATTAATCATTCAATATGTCTATTTGTTGTTTGATTCTATCTTGTTCTTGTCTTTTGTTTAACATGCTAGGCTAGGTTTTCTTCGTGTTTTCTTAGATCTAATGAAACCTAACTATTAATTATTGGTTGAATGGTGTGTTATTAATTGTATTGGATGAATGTTTATCGATGTTAGGCTTAAGAAAACTGGCTAACCTCCTATACGGTAACTTGCTTGAACGTCTTAAGAAACATGATCGGATGTGTACTACGATTATATGGTTGTATTTAATGCATGAGTGAATTCTAAATCCCATGTTAGGAGCGTTTAGTTGGCTCGACATAGGAGTGAAGTAGGAGCTTATAGAGTTGGGGAAGTTCGTACACACCCCCACGAATGGTATTAAGGAATGCAACCCGTCATCCACGCAATTATAACACACTAATCAACCGGTAAAAGATAGTTAGGGAGTAATGAAATCTAAGTAAACACACATCTCTCCATATTAGTTTTCATAACCATTTTATTTTCAGTTATTTTATTTATTTGCATTTGTAGTTATTTGGGTTAGTTGACTAGCAACTAATTCCGCCCACTCCTTCAAACCCAAGATAATTTTACTTGCTTTCCTAAAAACATAAAATACAAAAAGAATCTTCCCTCACCCTTAGACCTATTAGAGTAGTTTTTCAATCCTAACGACACTATTCCCCTAGAGAACGATCAATCCCCCGGTACTTGCCACTACACTATACTACATCGATCAGGTACACTGCCTGGTGGGGATTGCCGGGGAATTGTTATTGTTTAGGTTGAATTTTTATTTTATTAGGTCTACTCACTAGATTCCTTTCTAGTGAGATTTTTATTTTCATTTTTCTAGGTTTTCTTTAGTCTATCTTTTTCTGCTTTACCCATTGCTCAAATCTTCCTTGGCCATCATGGTAAACGAAGATCTCTCCAATCTTAGAGTCACTAGGAGTCGTAGTTCATTAAGGGACCTTATTCCACCCTACGCAGAACCTGAAAGGGAAATGCGAAAGTTCAGGCGACCCTTTGCAACACCTGAACCACTTGGCATTGCCATCAACTTTGATGATGCCCTCTCTAAGGAAGAATCCGATCATCATCTTACACCCCCGAGCCCTCTGTCCAATCACGATATAGAGATTCCCGAAAACCCAATCCCTAAATGCCTCAAGGATTACTCTTCTCCTACTCCTCGTGGTTTCTCCAATGCTATTGTTTTTCCAAATGAACATACAGATGGGGTCTTGCGTGCAACCGATGTTTGGCTTGTCCAAAGTGTATGCAAGTTTCACGGATTGAAAACTTAAGACCCAATCCAACACATCAAGGACTTCTTGAAAATAGTGGATACCCTCCATACGGACGGAGCCACTAGAGATACCTCCCGGCTACGATTCTTTCCCTTTACCCTTTATGAAAAAGCCAAAGATTGGTATAACAAACTCCCCTCCGAGTCCATCTTCACATGGGAACAGCTTATCTCAAAATTCTATGAGAAATTCTTTCTCATAGGAAGAACTTCAATGTTGAGAGACGAAATCCTCCGCTTCCATGTTGGACTAGCAGAACCCTTTCACAAATCATGGATTAGATTCAAGGATCTAATCAGACAAGTCCCTCATCATGGCATTGAACTCTGGCTTCTTTTCCAAATCTTCTATGACAGTGTCTCTAAAAATGACCAAATGGGAATCAATAATTCGTCAAAAGGAAAAATAGCCAAGTTAAGCGCTGAGGAAGGATGGATTAGGATTGAGGAATATGCAAATGATCAAGACGATACCTGGGATGAACCCGATTCGATCATGAGCGCTTCCAAGATCATGAAAAAGCCTTCTTTTGATAGCCGGTTGAGTAGGTTGCATGAACAAGTATCCTATCTAGACAAGTCGCAACCAACTAAACGATTATCAAACCCGTACTTGATCTGTGACCAATGTGGTGGCCCGCATAAAGTGGAGGAATGCGGGGATGATACCACCACCGAACAAGCATGTTTGTCAAGTCACGACATCTTTGATGATCCTTCCCTCATAACTTTCTATCAAAACAATGATTTTACCCCTTGGGAAAATCTTGTGAGAAGTGAGGAAAAAGGAGAAGGTCCTGACTTCAAGGTTAGGAGTACTTTTGAGGATGATCTTGGGCATTTCACACTTGAAAAGAGTCTGCAATTGAAGGGTCTCGACAACCTAATCACTAACCAATAAAATGACTGGAGAACCAAATTCGCAGAACTCAACGCCACTCTTGATAGCCTTGGCGAACCTCAAATAGATCAAAAAGATCCTTTACTCGTGATGAGTGCGCAAACACTCATCATTTTTGGCCAAATCTGAAACGCAAAACATCTGAAAACACGCAAAAATGCATCAAAATGATGAAAATATCCAAGGATCGTGTTTTATGTGTCTCAAATGCAAAATGTTTAAAAACAAATGAAAAATGAGCAAAGTTTGCAGAATTGGCAGTTTCAGTCCCCCAACTTTCTAAGATTGGCAAAAATAGTCCCTGGAGTTTAGAAATGTGGGTTTTATCATTCAAGGTCTTTGAAATGTGTTAAGTTGTCAAAATAGGTCTTTGAATGCAAATTTGGAAAATTGGCAGTTTTGGTCCCTGAACTTTGGGAAAATTACAGAAATGGTCCTTGGGTATTTTTAAAGTGCAAAAATGGAATTTTGGTCCTTGTTCTATTGGAAGTTGGCAAGTTTGGTCCTCATGGTTACTTTGGAATTCGTGCAAATTCAGTCCCTACAGTTTGAACAAATTGCAAAATTGGTCCTTGCTTCATAAATAACCAAACGGACCCTTATGATTATCTAACCCCAAATCCAATCCAAGTCCAAACACAACCCATTTACCCCAAGCCCATTTGCCTCAAGCCCAAAAACTTTTATAATAAAAATAAAAACCCCGTTTTTATTACTCCCTCCTCCACGTTTAATAAACCTTCCCAGGGTCAAACCCTTTGACCATCTTCTTCCCTCCCAACCCACGTGAAAAGCTACACCAGTACACCCACCTCCATTCCTCCACATCACTCTCCCATTCTATGTTCCTCCAACCCCAGCTAAGCTCCAAAGTGCATTTAATGCCCCCAAATCCCTCCAAGCTACCTATAACTACCCAAAAGACTTTTTGGCGCCAAAGGGATCAAACGGTCAAGATTTTATGTTTCTAATCCAAAGGTCTATATTGTTGCTGGGAAAGGTCAAGGGATCCCCATGAAACCCTAATTGGCACCTATAAGAAGAAAGAGATGGAGGAGCAGCAAAAGGGGGAGATAACTTAGAATTTTTAGCACGTTTTTAGTTAAGTCTTTTAATTATTGTATTTTAAAGCTTTCTTGTATTGATTCAAGCATTACTAGTGTATTTTGAAACTCTTTCAAGCATCAATATAAGTATTTGGATTATAATTTAAATTGTGCAAATTTTTCTTCTCAATCTTCATGATTTAAAGTTTATAAGCTGTTATGGACTGAGCTAGCAAACGTAGGTTCCCAGGAAGCTTATAAAAGCTTCTAGTAACAATAAAATACAGTTAAGTTTCAAAAAGAAAAAAAAAATAAGAAAAATCCAAAAAATTCACTCAAAAACAAAAAAAAAAAAAAAAAAAACAGGCAAGAAGAAGATTGAAGGAAGAAAGATGGGTGAATTGTTGATGGAACTGGTTTAGAACTCCATGGGGAGTGTTAGGAGGTGATTTATGGTCCCTTGTTTTATGTTCTTAGCAGGACTGCATTTTGTAAGCAAACTTTCTTTTTAGCATTTTAGCATAACCAAGCTCATTGTTGTTTGAATCTGTGTTTTTATACTTATCTAGTGTATTTTAGTTAAACTAGTGCTAAATATTGCTTACTTGCTCACTGGAATCCATTGTTGCTTAATCTATATATTTCACTGTTACAATAGCATGCTATTGATTCCTAGGTGTTTGTTGTTAGAATTGATGTTTTTGTGTGCAAACTAGCTCTTTGTAACATATTCAGTGCTTGAGAATATGTGTTGTTGGTTAAATCAGTTATTATCTTACACAACATTTCTAAAACAGTTTTAAAGAGGTGTTTGGAAGAAGCTTTTGTGCTGAGTTTTTATTTCTATTCTAGCTGTAGCATGATTGGTTCATCATTCTGAGGTTATTTGCAGTCCATATTGACCATTTGCTTGGTCCTTGATAGTGAGAAAGTCAAATTCATGAACTAAAGCCCATTACAGCTTAACTGTATGGATTTTTGAAGCCAAGTCTGTTAGATTCAACTTAGGATTAGTTAATTTTGCTTGATTTGGTGTTCATATAACTTAACATACTCATATCAGTCAAGAAATCAAGATCAAACTTCACCAAAGTCAAATTTCAAGAAAAAATCAAAAAGTCAAAAAGTCCAAAGAAAATTTTTTGAATAAACTTTGGATTTTCATCCAGGGTTTAATTTTGGGAATTGGGCATTGTGCTTTTGGATAATTGATCTTTGGTTGGTTGAGTTGCTATATTATTTTTGGTGAATTTTTGTGAACTTATTAAACTGCTTAAATTTGCTCTCACTTTAAGCTGTTTTTCTGAAAAGTCCCCTGCACACAGATTTTGAGTAAGGTTCATGTGCTCATAGATTGTTTAATCTTGGATGAAATGGAGAGATTCTTGTTGATTTGTGTACTCCCCTAGGTAGTAATTAATGTCCTAGTTCTAGTTTCCCCATATTGCTTATTCACTGCTTATTTAGAAGCCATGGTTTAGTGGTTATTTGTTGTGACCTCTGTTGCTACTCTCATTTGTTCTAGTTGTCATTGTTGTTGTTTTTAGTGATTGTTGTTGTTATTTGTTGTTAAGTGTTTTTGCATATTCCCTTGGGAGCTTATTAGCTTATTGGAGCTTTGTGCTTAGGGACTTAATCCACTGAACCAGTTTCCCAAAGCCACAACAAGCTAAATTCTTGAGCTTTGAAGCTTGTTATTTTGCTTATGCCATGATTTGAGAAGCTTCACAGTCCCATTTGCAATGATCTTTTGATTTCGTTTTCCCTTATTTGCTTCATCACTGCTGAATTCAAGATCTCAAACTTGCTGACTTTAACAACATTTGGAGCTGAGAATCACAGTCTCACACACCAACTTTGGTGGGCTCACTAGCCACATTTTCGAGTGGACCCAGTTTGGTGAGCTTAGCTTTCTAGACTCACAAGCTACTGGCGTTATCCAGGGAATCAAGCCTTGTG